>JAMLFT010004650.1:0-19098 GCA_026544285.1 Pachyrhizus erosus | reverse complement strand
ATACTTTTATTTTTTAAGGTTTATAATATTTTTTAAATAAATAAAGAATTTTTTTTATCTCTTATCTCAATTATATATTTTTTATCTATAAATTTTGAACTCAAGATTTTATTTAATGAAATTGAGTCTACCACTATTCAGACCAACCGTTTGTTAGTACAAGTAAAAAAAATTAAATATAATATATAAGATTTGTTAATGTAATAGTTTTAAAATAATTAAGGAATTAATGTAAAATAAAAAAAGAGATAACATCATTTAAAAAATCTTTAAAAGTGTTATTATATTTTACTTAAATTTTGAATAAAAATATTATTAATATAGTAATGTGAGTATTAATAAAAAATATTTTTGATTTCTTAGCCAACATTTTAAAGATACTAATTAGTAAGATGTTAGGAAAGAGATTTTTTTTTATATACACACATTCATGTATATATCTCATTTAGCTAGCAGAAGAGATAAAAAATGAAACAAAAACTAGAAAAAGTGTGAAAATATTTAAATTGCCTTATTTATTATTATTATTATTAAGTGGAGGTTACGTGTGACGTGCCTTAAAAAGAAAGTAGACAATTTTGTAAGTATTTTTAATAAATTAAAATTGGTGGATACTGATCATTATTTATATTTGCTTTTATAATTTGCTTGAATAAAAAATAAGAAAAATAAAAAATTTACTATCTTGTAGTTCTTAAAATTTGTATGGTTAGTCTTTAATTTTTTTTACAGTCTTAACTTCTTTTTTTCTGTTCTTAGTCGTAGTCTTTTAACTTTTGTTTTTTTTTTCATCTTCTAAAAAAGAAGTTAAAAATTGTTGACCAATGAAAAAATATTTAAAGAAAAAAAAAATCTTAAAAAATGCAAGTATAGAAAAGGTAATAAACCCCAAAACAAAAATAATCAAAGACGAACAATTGTGTTTATGGCTTAATCCACACTAGCAGTGTACTGTCGTTGCCATGCTACATTCTCTTCACAGAAACAAGTTTTTCTTGCATTGCTATTTGTATTGATTAAAGAGAAAACCAAAATAAATAAAAACAAAATTTTAAATTTTCTTATTTCTTATTTTTCTTCAATTTAAATTTTAGTTTTTTTTTCCTTCTCATGTTTTCTGATAAATCTGAGACATAATTGCACGGACACATTCATATTCCTTCCATGTGATGTTTATTTTGTTATATATTGTTAATTAATTTCGATATTTCCTTTTCTGTACACGTGAAAATCTGTTAAACGTAAATGTCAATGTCGCCCACATACTATCTTTCCAAATTTCCTTTTCTGTACGCGTGAAAATCGTTGAAATGTATACGCCATTGTGACTAACCTTTATATTATTAGTATTAAATTTTATCATTAATATAATTGTTAAATTATAATTATATATTATTTTAATTATTTATTTATTAAAAAATAATTAAATAATTTTTATTTTAATATATTTTAAAAATATATATTACGCTATTTTTAATTTATATGAATAAGATATTAAATAATATTTAATTAATATAAAACTTTGAATATATAATTAACATGTAAAAAAAAAAATTAATCAAACAATAAATTTTAAAATAAAATTATCAAATTTTATATATGTACAGGTTAGCATCTCAGGAAATGTTTCTGATATTAAAAGATACTTAAGGATATGTTTATATTTGTCTGGTTCTAAAGGAAAAAGAAAAACTTAAATTTTGACTGTGTTAAATGTCTGGAATGCACTTATGGAAGAATTCATGAAAGGGAATTTTGATGTTGCAGTAAACAAAGTAAAAGGAAAGAACTGGTTTGGGACTGGTGTTTAGAGATAACAGTGTAAATGTTATGAATTGTGGAACCGTTTGTTGTAGGCAATACCATATTGTAGGAGGAATTGCAATTTAGTGACTCAGTTTATCAAAATTGCTTTTGATTTTTCTGAGTTTTATTGGTTGGAGGATTTTTTTCTTATCAGATAGGGCCTCTCGTTTTATCTGATGTACAAAATTCTCAATTTTTTTTTTTTAATATATGATGGATCCTTCGACTTTTAAAAGATAATAAAAGAGATTTTACCTTTAGAGTTACATTACAGTTATTATTTTTATAAAATAAAAAACACAACAAAAATATTTTTAAAATAATAATAATAATATATGAAAGTTATAAAGTATAAATTTAATATCATGTCAGAGCAAGACGTGAGTTATTTATTATAGTAGTTTACGGTTATCTAAACCACTATAATATCTAGTAAAAAAAAACTACTACAATAACTCATGCCTTGTATAATATTAAACCTATAATTTATTGATTTTTGTATTTTATGTATTTCAATATATTTTTATATTGTTTTCTATCCATCGCATCTCACTGTTACATTTTACAGAGTTTTATACTGTACTTTTTCTTATCATTTCTACTAACACTGCAATAAAAATTTATTAGAGTCTTGTGCCTTTTTTATATGCTATCATTTTTTTTATTTTTGTATTATGTTTTATATTTATAAAAATCTATTCTACCTATTTTCTATATAATAAAAGAATGTCTTACCTTGTCACGTATCACTGTTATAGACAGAATTTTGGCAATTAAAGAGTGTCCGTCTCTTCATAGTGTAACAAAAATTTAGAAAAAATTACTGATTTAGTTTATATAATTATCCAAACTTTATCTTTTAATTTTTACATTTAAAAATTATCATTATAATTTTTAAATAAATATTTTTTATTTATAAAAATTAAATACATATATATAACTTAATCAACTAATTTTAGATTTTATGGTTCTGATTATTATAGAAACTTTATTGTTTAATTATTATTATTTTATATCAATAGACTTGCTTATATAGAGACTAAAATTAAAAAGAATTATTTTTAACTATAAAGATTAAATAAATTAATCTTATCAATAATGGGTTGACAGCCAAGTCCATGGGTATAAAAAATTAAAATATTTTAAATTTTTTTAAAAAATGTCACCCTTAATATGAATTACCTATTTTGTAAAGAAATAAACAAACTATAATTATTTTCTTGAAATATTCATGATAAATTAAGTATTTTGAATGTAACATAAAAAAATAGAATATATCAAATAAACATAGATATTAAATTAATTAAATAAATTTAAGTTATAAATTTTAGAAGAAAAATAAAATTACTCTTATCACTATTCCATCATTTAATAGTAAATTTTAAGAAACTAAATGAGCAATTTAAAATTAGGTAAATTATAATACTCTATTTAGTATTTATTGGGATAATAAATTTTTTATTAATATTAGTAATATAAAATGTGAACGATTAAAAAAATAAGAAACAAATATATTATATATTTTGGAAAGTCGTATATCTCATGGAATAAAAATTCTTTTATATCAAATTATACTCATAAAGCTATATAACCTTTTAAATAATAATAATATAAGCTATTTAATCTTATCTTTTTTACCCTCTAAAATAAGATCAGTACATTCTAAAGAATAAAATGTACTAATAATAATTACTTAGAAAAGTAATGTTTGAAAATATAATTATTTTAAGGCTTTGTTATATATCTATTTAATTTTATAATAATTATAAAAAAACTGATTTTCTAATAATGATTATAAATATATTTATTCTCTAAAATATAATTTCTCACTTTAAAATTCTATTTCTTTGATTATTTAAGGTATATAAATTATTTTTATTATACATTTATAGTTAATTAAAAATGATTTAAAATATAATTTTTAAAATTAACAATTTTATCATATATAATAATCTATAATTGGATAACAATATTTACATTATTAATATATTATAGTTAATTTTTAACTTTAATCATTCTAGTACGTAAAACAATATAGAAAAAAGACATGTGTTTATAACCTGTATTCAAATTTTTTTTCGCAGAACATCGAAAACTTTGCTATGGAGATAAAGACATAAAGTTTATAATAGGCAATAACTAATCAACTTTAAAAACTTTATTACTGTTGTTTCTATTTATAATATTTAAAATTTTAAAATTATTTATTTTTTTATATATGATTTAATTTATATTATTTTATATATTAATTATTTTTATATTAAAATATCTCTAATTAAATAAAAAAATATTATAGTAATATATATATATATATTTAGAAGATAGAAAAAATCATTAATGATTATGATATTTTTAAAAAATATATAATTTAAAATAAATGTATTGTTATTAACTACGTCATTTTTTATAAATAAAAAGTTAATTAATTTTTTGTTTTTTAATATAAACAAAATTTAACTACTTTTACTTCATTTAATGTTATTTTTTTTAAAATATCCTTTATTTTATTATTTTTGTATTTTTAACAACTCTTTTTTTACTCTCAACAAGTTCTTGAAAATTTTTTAAATAATAACGACAGTTTAGAAAAAATATTATAAAATTAGTAAGATTTAATGGATTTAATTGAATTTCTTAATATATGTAAAAATAATTTTTTTTTCTTATAAAACAGAACAAAGGAGTACCTTTAATCTTTATTATAAGATTCAATTAATTAATTCATTGAAATTAAAGAATTTAGTTGATTTAGTTAATTTATTTGAAAATATTAAATTTATCTTAAATTATTTTTTAAAATTATCTCTTAAATAAAATTAACAAATATTAATGAAATATGTTTCTTTCACATGTCATTTTATAACTAACTTTAATCAAAAGTATTTTTGTAAAAAATAATTAATGCAAGTGACATTTTAGATTGAAATTTATAAAAAAGACCAAACATTTTTAATTTTGACCTTATAATAAAGATCAAAAACAATAAATTAATCATATTTTCTTAATATTAATAAATTAGATAATTAAATTTTATAAATAAGAACAAAAATAATATAATGCAATAAATTTTTGCTACATAATCAATGACATAAATTTTATAATACATAATCTAACCAACTCTAGAAACTTCATAATACAATAAAAAATTTGCTATAAAGACAACAACATACATTTTATAATACATACTATTACTTATTTTTCTATTTATAAAAATCCAATTACTTAATCTTTAAGATTAAAAAATGATTAATTTAATTTATATCAATAAATTTACCTTAAATTTATATTTTTTTTAAATATAATTTTCGTTAATATTTTTTTCTTTAAATATATGTCAATATAATATTTTTTTATTTAATTAAAAATAATGAATATATGAATTAAATCTTATATAAAATAATAAATAACTTAAAAAAATATATATCTTATAAATAGGAAGTGACCAATAAAAAAAACATAGCATGACCAATAAAAATTCAACATGTTTCTCATTATTCTTGACCCTCTTATTATTGCACATCCCAATTCAAGTTATGACTTCCGATATCATAACAATTATGGGCTAAAGTTATGATGATACCTACATAGCTCTTTTTTCAGATATTTTGAGGGTTGAGAATGTGAAAAGCTTTCAAGACGTTTTATGCGGCTAAGACAACAACTGTATAACCCACTACTACATAATGAAAAACATTCCAAAATATTATGTACTTCTGATCCTTCTTAAGCCTCAAACACACAGTAACACAAACTTTAGTAAATGCAAGACACAATTACGTTTCTCAACGTGATTCATGAGTTCATATTCCCACTAGTTTCAGAAACCTTCTAAGATTGGAAACCTAAGGTTCCAAAAGACTGAAGATTAGGGAGTCAAAAAAAGTGTGGCCTTAATTAAAGTGTCACCATCCAAAACCAACCCTTCTTACCAAATATCTCTTATATCTTATCTAAACTTTTTTTATTTTTAATTTTATCTTATCTAACTGTTATAACTAATAATTCTATAGATACTCCTTTTGCATGCTGGGATTTAGCCTTCTATTCTCAATAATATTATTTTGCCTATTAAAAATCCTTCTATCTTTGTTTATGTTTATTCCTATGTTACAAATTTGATATACATTTTGGGTAGTGAGACTTTTCTATTTCATATATTATTTCATAGCTAATAATTTTTATCTCAATTATTTTACATTATCATCCTTTAATTTTAAGATGTTTATTTGATTTTTTTTAAAGTACATCCTTTTCAATTTATCTTCTTTTATCTTGATCTCTAAATTAAATTATAATAATTTCTTTTAAAGAAATTTCCAATGTTAAAACAATCTTAAATCATAATTTATGCTATTTATTATAAATTTAAAATATAATTTATATTTCTAAATATATCTATTTATCAAAAACTTTAATTGTAATGTTAAAGATAAAAATACCAGTTCAATAGTTTAATTAAAGGGTAAAATAGTATATAAAGGAGTAGTTAAAAGATAAAGTAGTCGAATCAAAATTAAAAAAAAAAAAAAGATTCTGGGTTGGTAGGATAGTAGATTAATTTGTATCAGGATTAATTTTCTATTAGATTATTCTCCATATCGAATCCAACCCAAATAGTTTAATTGCAACCTATAGAACACCTATTGGGCCTGGATACAATGGGCAAGGAGTAGTGGGCTGGAAGGCTTTCCCTTACTTGGCAGCACATTGCAATGAAGGAAGAAATCTAATAAAACAAACGAGACAAAATTAATAATTAAAGTAGATGAAGAATATTCATAATAAGAAATAAAATTAAATAAACCAACAATTTAAACCTCTTAATGAAAATAAGGATATTTGGATGAATTATATAATTTCAGAAGAATTCATAATTTGCGAACAAATTTCACAGTACATTGTATTAATATAAAGGCTATAGCTAGGGTGTGAATCGTCAGATTAATCTAAAGGATCAGTTTTCAAAGGAGAGAAAAAAGGCATGCAAAGCATTCTTGTAAGTCTGTAACATTCAGATAATTAATAATAATATACTATTTTATTAATATGCTATTATCGTTGATTTGATTTAAGTAAATAATAATAGTATGTTGATAAAATGGGATTTGATTTAAATTTAAAGATAATAATATATCAATAATAATAATTATAAAATTTATATTTTTTGTTGGAAATAATACAATTTAATTTCAAATTTAAAATAATACTAATTTTTATAATTTAAAATAAAATATAATTTAGGTTGAATTCAAATACAATATCATACTTATAATAGATAACAATATTATTTTTTTAGAAATATTAAATCTTAAATAATCATCTTTATTCTTATGTTTTATGTGGAGATCACTATTTAATAATAGAAGATAAATAATATAAAAAATATATAAGTTAATCGAGATAACAGAAAGAGTGAGAGCTGTAAATACTCGAATTCTTAATATAAGAATAGATAAAAAAAAGATAATTTAAAGATTAAAATCAAAATAGATTGAATAATAAATTTATATATATATGTGTAAATTATACGGTATTTTCACAAATAAAATTATATGTAAACACATATTTTCGTTTGAACTAATTTTTGAAATTATATTTAAAATTTAATTTTTTCTCAGTTTATTTCATTCTTTGATATATTTTTTTAATTTAAATCAGTTTTATAAATGTTTTTATCTTTTTTATTGTGATATTTTTATCTTTTATTATTTGATAATAAAAGTTAATAATCTAATATAAACTGTCAAATGTACACATAAAAATATTACTTTTTTTTTTACAGAACATAAAAATATTGTTTTAAACGTATGAATTTTGCAGGTATGCTTAGAGTTACATGAACCTTACAGGAAAATATTATAGAAATCTGTTTACTGTGCCTTTTTTCCCTTTTAAAATCTGATAATTTAGATTAATCTAACGGTTTACACATTGGCTTACTTCATTTTCTTTCTTTTGCTTTGGTTGATGTTTTCTATTTTTCTTCCTTCTACCAATGGATATTTAGGTATTTTTTTTTCATGAAGAGTAAGACTAAAGAGTTGTCATTCTCCACATTTATTGCTACTTATTGTAACGGTGCCTCTCATTTTTATTATTTCATATTCACATATTGATCAAATGCAACTAAATGATAAATTCAACGTTATCCTTTGTCATCCTCCCTATCATTTTTGCCATCATATAGAGACTTTCATTTACTATCACTAAGATAGACTAAGAAATTCTTCTACATAGAGTTTGCCCCAAACAATTGCAGGAGAGCTCAATGGAGGTTATAAGAAGAGGAGGACATGAAGAAAATAAAATCCTAATGACAAAGTAGAGAGTAGTTAAGGAATATTTTTAGACTTTCAATTTTTTAGGTAGCCAACTTGATTGGTCATTCATTAGTTAGTGTATAGCCTTATTTTGATAAGTGTCCTTAACTCTTTTTGTAAATATATAACTTCACTAGTCTTTAAGTTGACTTCCAAGAGTTTATACTTATTTGTCTATTTATGTTTTTGATAGAAAAGAGATTTGCTTTAAAAAGCTACTTTCTATTTGGATTGTGAGATAGAAGTTGCATAATCAATTTACATAGTTATTATTATTAGTTTTATATTTTTAGGAGTGTTACATAGTGGTCGAGTTTAAAATTAAAATAATAAAAATATTTTTTTAAAAAAAAAGAACAAATATAGAAAAATAAAATATTATAAAATTGAAAAATTAAATTGATATCTATGACTAGGATTACCATTAATAACTCTAAGAGTCACAATAAAATAATAAATATATTTAATAATATGATTTGTATACCGTCCTCAAATTTATCTAAATGTTATTCAACTTCCAAATTATACTAAACATATTAACTCCCCAGTGTGATATAACTAGTTTGAGCATAGATACAAAATAAAATAAACTAGTATAAGTACATGAATAAAAATTAAAAATGACAAAAATATTTATATTTATGAATAAAATTTGTAATAAATAAAAAATAAATAATTAATGAATACATGTAGATAGTCTATATAAATATTTTTATAATTTATTTTTTATTTATAAGATAATATGAGACTTTGTTTTAGAAGATAAAATTTAAAAATTTAATTTTATTCGAATCAATAATGACATGTTTGTATATATAATATTACCTTTATTGTTAAGTCACTTTTACATATTATTAGTTAAAAATATTTTTTTTTAATTTTTAGACCTTTAAATTATTTTTTAAAAAGCTATCAGAATGATTTAAAATTCATTAATAGCAGCAAATACTAATAAAATTCTTAGGCATTCGTTTAACTGAAATCTACATAAGTATAGAAGCAAATACAAAGTGGATTGTTGTTGGATGAGGTGAATAGTAGGGCTTACCATCCCTAATAATAATAAAAAAAAGTGAGACAGTATTTTTACAATTTATAATACAAATAAATATATTATTAAACTCATTTTTTTTACTTTAATTTCTCTATCCACCAATCAACAAATCAAAATTTTAGTAAGAAATAATAAAATAAAATATATGATCTAAATGGATAAGTTTATTGAATTTAAAACTTTAGGACTAGATGTTCAATAAAAAAAGATATAAAAAAAATGTTAAAAGCACATTTGTTAACATATTATGTTGAACATATTTTATCCTGATAATTAAAATTTATAAAAAAATTACAAAATTAATGAATCTGTGTCTTATTTAACATTTTTTAATTTTATAATATTTAATAAAAAAAATTTAATAAAAAAATACGTTTCTAACACTCCTGAAAATATAATACCCAATCCAAGTGTCTTGAATGCTTACAAACTTAATCCAATTAGGCTTGTAAATAAATCCAATTCAACCTAATTTTTTATATTTAGTCAAATTAAATTGATTAAGATAATTCAACAATGTCTCATCAATACATACTAGAAAAAAGAAAAAACTTCTCAATGCTTACAAAATTCTATAATTTTATTTTACATTTCAGGAAGTAATAAATAGACTTTCATTTCACATGACATAAGTTTAACTATTAGTTTTACCTAGACTCCAACAAAACCTTATTGAAAAAAACAAAAAATACTGCAACCAAACCAAACCAGGTCCCCACTTCCTCTCTCTCTCTCACACACACTCTCTGTTTTTGTTTTTATTTTTCTATAACACAATACCCGCGGCAGCATTGGATGCACAATTCCTCAGCTCTGCAACTCTTTCTCTCTCTCTTTCCATATCCATGTTCATGGTAATTTCAAGGTATCTTTCTTCTTCTCTTCTTCCGTTTCATCATCTCAGACATCTCTCCCACCCCATTTCTTTCTCTTCAGTTCTCTCACAGACCCAACCTTTGCCCCAGTCCTTCTTTCTTGAGTCATCCAGGATCACCATCAGCACTTTTACACAGAGTATGCTATAAAGTTTCAATCTTTCTTTTGGAAACTTCCTTTTCTTCTCTCAATTGGGATACCCATTTGGCCTTTTGGCTGGTTTTCACCTCTGGAGCAGCCAAAGCTCAGTTTTTCTCCTCCTGTTGGATTTTTCAGCCTCTGGATCAGTTTTCCTGAAGGGTTTCTCTCTGATCTGTTTGGAGGCACATATGTTGGTTTGAGGTTTTTGTGGCTGTGGTCAACTTTGAAGCATTTTCAGTTTCAGGAGATGATCATGCCTCTTTGGAGGCATGTGAGATTGAGAAAAAGGGTCAAGTTAGTGATCCTTAGATGATGTTTTTCTCTGATTTCAAAGCCCTTCTTAATTTTTGAGGGGATTTTGTCTGTTTTTGTTGGATGTAATTTCGAAGGGCACGTGTCTTTAATTAGGGTTTCTGACTTTTTCCCAACATGAAAAATTACTTGATTTTTAGGATTCTGGTTAGTTTTATGTAGAGAACATCGTTGTGTCTCCCTCAGTAGAGCTCTTCTTAGGAGTGAGGAAACAGAGGTTGTTTGTGTGTTAGGATGTTGCTATGCTATAAGGTTCTTGCTGTATGACTATGGATTTGTCTTTGGATTAGTGAGTCCAAAGGGTCTACACCCTTTGCCTTTGATTTGAAATCAAGTGCATATCTGGTGTTCTGTTAACTCCTGTTGGTCTTGTCTTTAAGATGGCTGTGAACAATCGCTGTTTTGTGGAATGGAAAGAGCAGTTTGTGTCGCAGGAGCGCGGTAATCGAGTGGTTCACTATTACCTGAAGGATGCTGCTGGGGAATCCATCCTTGCAGTGGTGGGCACTGAGAGGAGTGTTAGGCACATGTGCTATGTTGTAGCTGAGGAGTTCCTTGAAATTTGTGGGAAGGAGGGTTCCATTCCAACTGGTTTCAAATGGAGATCTAGAAGAGAGGTGGTGGACTGGTTGACATCAACACTATCAAAGCAGAACCTGCAGGGAGATAGAAGTGGTAAGTGGATACTTCTTTATTTTAACTTGTTGCAGTCATTTATAATGTCTTTTATTATTGTACATTGAACTATAACGCGCAAAATATCGTAGGAAGCTATGGCTGTATCAGCAACAAAGTGATGTAGACTAATGAACAGGAGTGCATGATACTTGTGTATGTGTAAATGTAAATGGATCATTTTGTTAAGCTTTTATTTCCCGTAATATCTGCATTGCTGTCCTGTCATGATAACGAGTCTTTATGAAATATGCATTTAGGATTGGAGATTCTTATACACTGACAATTGTCTTTGATATTTTCTTGTTCTTTGTTATTTTTATTCTATAGGAGAATTTTCTACCTTTGTACTAGTGCTCTCTGTTCTTTCCAAATTCTAATTAATTCCTTCTTTTATCCTTCTAATAAAAGAAAAACAGCAGATATTCTCAAATACAAAAAAAATAATAGTGGATCCATTAAATTTTCAATATCATAAGTAGTCATAGAATATTAGTGAAAATTTGGGCCTAGGCTCTTTTAGATCACCTAGGCACTGTTTGGGCTGAAAACAAAGATTTTCTAGGAAGCAAAGTACCCAGGCTCTAATTGATGTGACCAAACATGAAAGTTTTCATGCTAAAATCATTTCCGATCATTTAAAACACACAATATCATATTTCAAAAACAAGGACTATGAATCACCATTTTTCATTTTTCACTTACAAACAAGCTAAGAATCATACTTTTCCATGAACATCAACAAAATCATTTTCCTAACTGGTGTTTTTCAGGAACAACTGACCCAGAGTAGTGTAAGCTCGTTGGTGATGAACATCTCACAAACACATCAAATCATGCAAGCCCTATATGTGATTCTTCCACTAGAAAAAGAAATAGATGAACAAAGCAAAGAGGATGTATTTTAGATGCTTTCATCACTTTTAAATCCAAATATTTTGAAGCTTTCCTCTTTGTTTCTCTTCCTCAAGCACTCCCTCTCTTTTTACTTGAGCTGAAAACATACCTTCTGAAACACACACATGCTATTGCATTTAATGCAGGGCTAAGGATTGGGATTGTATTGATATAATATTATGGTAAAATAGCATGCATTGACAGTGTAAAGATTTTTTATTTTGTCATCTAATCACAAATCGTCATGTATGGTAAGTTTATGATAACTATTTTAAAAGTCATACTAATGATAATTTCTGATTGGTTTACTGACAGTGCATGCCGTTTAAACTCTAAATTAAATTACACTAACTCCCCTTGAAGTTTCTTGAAATGGTAGACAACCCCTTTACTTTTTTTGACATTTACAGCAACCTCCTCTTTATAAGGGTACATGGTGTAATGTTTTCAAACAATTAAGGGGGTTAGTGTAATGTTTTGAAAACAATTAAGGAGGAAAAAAAGGAGGGGAGTCGGGTTTGGCAAAATCTCATGGAGAATTAATGTAATTTACTCTAAAGTCTAATATCTGTAGTTATAACTTGCTACTTTACTCTTCATACTTTTAACTACAATTTTCTATTAATATGTATAATTAATGTAGGCTTAATAAACATTAAGTTCCACCCTTGGTTCCATGCAAAGCAGAACTAGTCATGAAAGTAAGTGTAAAGAAATTGTAAGTTTATAATTACCAGAAAATTGAGGACTAATATGCAATTAGTCAGCATTTTATTTGTAGTGCAGTAAATTCCTGGAAAATAACTTTAAGCTCCTATTATTACCCTTTATCCATTTCTGCATTCCAAATAATATTGAAAATGTTTAACTTAGAAAATTAGGGGTGTTACTGGAAGGAAGACCATCTATGATCTTGTTAATCTCTTCTACGTTTTTGTATTTTAAATCACAGTATCACCTGGTCATAACTCAGTACAAGCTCATGTGACTACAAATAACAGTGTCAATGAAATTACTGGTCTGTCTGCACAAATAACAGATGACAAGGTATATCCCTTTTGCTGTCCTTTCCATGTTCTCTATTTTCCTTTATATTGTTTCTAGTGATTGCTTTTGACATCCACATGCTCCTTCTTCTCAGGACTTTCCAATGAGTAACTCCAAATTATCCAATTCAGACATTGTTTGGTCAGGAGTTGCATGGAGATGTGGTAAACAACTTAAGCATTTTCCTGCTTTCTGCAGGAATGGCATCAAAATAGCAGTAAGAAGCCCTTGAACTAAATTCCTTAACGCTTTTACTTCTAGTTCAGGGCATCAACATCTATTTAACTTCCTAATTGCCTATCATCAATAACTAACTTTAATTAATTTCTTCCAGTATTGACAACTAAATTCCTTAATGATGTCCCATATTTTGGTGTGCATTACAGACAAATTCCTTAGTGATGAAATACATATTTAGTTGTGCATTACATTTTTGTATTTCATTTGTGCTATGCATTGTAGTATGCTTGATTGTTTTCCCCCTTCCCCCAAAATCCAACCAGTTAAAAAATGTCTCTCTCTCTTGCATTACATTACATATCGAGATGGTTTTATATCTAATGTACACATTTTTTCTGATTTCCAGATTCAGTCCTTTGTTTTTGTTATGGGCAAGGGAGAGAATCATTATATTGCTTATGTAGAGGATATGTATGAAGACAGGAGGGGGCAGAAAAAGGTGAAGGTGAGGTGGTTTCACCATAATCAGGAAGTCAAAGGTGTAATTCCTGTACGAAATCCTCATCCTCGGGAAGTCTTTATCACACCTTATTCTCAAGTCATTAGTGCAGAGTGCGTAGATGGTCCTGCCACAGTCTTAACTCGTGAACACTATGAAAAATGCATGCCTTTTTTTTCCCCCACTTCAAAGGACAGAATAAATTTGTGCTTTAGGCAATTTAGAAGCAACAAAGTCAAGCCCTTTGACTTGAGCAAACTGCGTGGTTACTATGCTCAACCAATTCTTTCTTGCTTGCACCTTGATTCAATCCAGATCTCTGAGAGCCTTGCAGGAGAAGATGAAGAGTTGAGTGCAGGTGATGATGTGAAGGTAGGATCCAAGAGGAGCAGAAGTGATAAGGGGTCTCCTCAGTCTAGGATAAGTCGTCAGGGAGCTAGGAAGTTAATTAGAAGTAAGCAAACGACGGTATACAAAACCTTCCAGGTTGCAAATTATGCAAGACCAGAAAGGAGATTGCTTTCTCGGAAGCAGGTCGAGTGTCAACCTTGGTCTAACCACACGTACAAGGTTGATGACAAGATAGAGTTGCTTTGTCAAGATAGTGGCATCAGAGGCTGCTGGTTCAGGTGTACAGTTGTTCAGGTAGCCCGTAAACAGTTGAAAGTCCAATATGATGATGTCCAGGATGAAGATGGAAGTGGAAAACTTGAGGTATAATCAAAACTTTTGAGATATGCTAATTTCAATTTTTTGTGTTAGTACTTAGTTCTACTATAAAATATGTGGATAAATAAAGGGGGTTCCTATTAAAGGTTTTATCATGACCCAGAAAACAGAGAAATTAAAGTTATGTAGTTTTAGGCTTTTAGCAAATAGTAAAATGAATAATGTTTTTCAATCCTTGAAGTTTAAGCAAAATCTTTCAAGTTCATTCTAGTTTCGGATTAACTATTATACTTATACACTTAATACTGAATTAATCAAAGATGCAGTGGTTTACTGGAATAAGCTATTTTCTGTTTCTAACAATCTGCTAAACTATAAAGATCTACTGTGTAAAATCTATTCAATTTGTGCTAGAGATATTTCTTTTAACAAATTGTTTGATCTCTTTGCTAAGTCATGTTTATGTAAGAATAACAAGAGAGTATTTAGGCAGGTTTATACATGGATGAGTTTTTTTTAATGAAGTATAAGAAATTTATTTCTTTAATTTATAAATGTTGAGGGTAATGGGATGGCCAAGACATGGATTGGAATGGTAAAGTCAAACATTATACAATTTAAGACTTCTGATGATTTGTGTGGAAAAATAAAGTTATAGAACCAAATGAAAAGCAGACTATTCCAAAGAAAAGATGCATAAATTCACTTATCACATACTTTTACACCACTGACTTTTCAGTTCAAAACTTAATCTGAATATTCTCCGTGTTTTAGGAATGGATCCCTACTTTCAAGTTGGCCAGGCCAGATAAACTTGGGATGAGGCATTCTGGCCGCCCCACCATCAGGCCAGCTCCAACTTATGAGGAACAAGAACTGGCTATCGAGGTTGGAAGTGCAGTTGATGCATGGTGGAGCGATGGCTGGTGGGAGGGGGTTGTAACTAGAATTAACGACAGTGGCTATGATAATTTTCAACTCTTTTTTCCCGGTATGCTGTTTTAACACCTTTCTTGAGCTCTTTCTTTAAATCATTTCATTCTTCTCCATTTTTTAATAGAAATGTTTTTGGTTGTATTAGGTGAATGCTTGCTGATGAAAGTGTGCAAGAAGGATTTAAGAATATCTAGAGATTGGTTAGGGGACAGTTGGATTAACATTAAGGCAAAACCTGAAATAACTTCAACTATATTTACAGCTAATAGCTTTAACACAAAGCTTTCGCTGTCCCCATCTATCGTCAAAGATGCGGACTCTTCTGGTCTTGCTAATTCATGTCATGGTGATTGTGTTAGTAAGAAGGCTAATGAACCGGCTATCAAAGAAGAGAAACCTGTGTGTTGTGATGGCTCTGCTGAAGATGGGGACTGTGTCCAGGATCATAAACCCTTTTCAGAAAAAAGTACTCAAGCTGATAATATTGATACAGATGACAATTGCTATAATGAAGAGAATGGTGATGATAATGATAATAATAATAATAACAATGATGATGGTGGTAACAAGAATGATGATGATAATGGTAATAAAGATATGGAGGTATTTGACACTTCTGGACCAGACCGTGAAACTGTAGAGCTCATGGAAGTGGCTGTATAAACAATTTTTTAGAACTCATGCATGAAGGTATGGTAGCGCTGGTTGTAGAGCTTTGCCATCTCTTCTGTTATAATCTGTGTCCAATGGTAGCCTGAGAATGTAAATAGTAGTTACAAGGTTATGTGGGAAGCTGATTGATTGTTAACTTCATAGGTGTACAGTGTTGAGTGTAATGTGTAAGTGTGTGTTGGCTTCCTTTCCATTGATTGTATTTGAAAGTAGGTTTCTTTCATACGAGACAAATATTGTTGAGTAATTTCTATTGTTATCTGATTAGTTTCATTTATTTGAGCCAGTGTATTTCAAGATCTTGTTGAGTAGGCTTTTGTTCCTTCAGGCTAGCCAAATGGTACTACGATAATAATTTAAGTTTCTTTATTGCTTCATGAACAGGTACAGGTAAGGAATTGTAACATAAGTTAATGAAGAATATAATAAAATGAGTCAAGATAATTCTGATGGGTAAATCTGGTAAGCAATTTGGACCCTAAACTAGTTTCTTTATTGGCAAATGAGGGCTCCAACCTTTTTTTTTTTGTGTCCACTATGTAGATGTACAATAAAGAATCATGTATCATTTGTCTATAAAATAAAAAGAATCATGTATCATTTGTCTATAAAATAGAAAGAATCATGTATCATTTGTCTATAAAACAAAAAGAATCATGTACTTCACATGTGGGTTAAAAACTTATTTTTAATAGGTAGGATTTTATTTGTGAAATAGTATTAGGCTTAGGTAATTAAGTACTATCAAATTTGTAGTTACGAGTACGAGTCTAAGTATTATTGTACCAAACCTTTACATTTATCGACATGTATTGATTTGAGTAGAAAGAATTGATATCTCTTAAATATGGAGTTTTGGTTTTGATTCTAACATATCTGTCTATGAGGGAAAAAGGAGTCTCTTGCTGTTGAGCCTGACTTTACTTTGATAGATTAGTCTTGTATCTATTGGGGTGGATGGATACTTTGGTAAAACAACAATAAGATATTATGTCATTAAATAAAACTATTCAGTTAAATGAAAAATCTAATTTTGAGAGGAAAAACAAATAAAGAATTATATAATTAAATATTTCTTCTATTTTATATTTAAGATTTGAGAGATTTATAGAGGAAAAATATAGCACAAATGCTAGTCAAATTTTTGTAATTGTTGAGTAAATGAAAAGGTAGACCTATGATGAATAAATAATAATATCATAAATCAAGGCCATATCCTAACCTTAAAATAACTATTTTTAAGATTTATCATTTACTGGATAAAAATATCATTTACTAAATATAAATTACACTTTGGGAGAAATGCAGCTAATCGCAAAACTGACATAAGATTTGGTTTCCAAATATGGTAATGGTATTAGTTCTAAATACTTATTCCATCCAAACACTTAAAAAATAACAACTATAAAGATAATTAAAACAAACAAAACGAAATTGTCAGTTTTTCTTTAGTTACGTATTTCGTTACAAATTATCAATCATTGAAAATATGTTACAAATTATCAATCATTGAAAATATTTATAGGACAAAATAAGACTGATTTAGCATGATATTTATCCCAATTTAATATTTCGATAACTTTATGATTTTACCTTATATTTAGAGATCCCTTAAATCGAAGTATATGTTTCAACAGTTAGATAAGATAAAAAAAAAAGATAAAAAAACCGTAAGATAAGATAAAAAAAAAGTAAGATAAGATAAGATAAGATAAATGCGCGTTTATAAGATTATTTTTCACTCTATAAAAATATATGGAACCATTCACCGCCATAAGATTTTCAGCATCATTCAGCATTAATTGCTTCTCTCTGATTATTATGGCTTCCATTCGAAATCCATTCCTCTTGTTTCTCACGTTCTTCACAGCAATCATTGTCCCTGGCACCCCACAAGCATGCAATTCTTACTCATTTTCCAAAACCGTAAAGTATGCAGCATGCGAGGACTTGCCAGTGCTAGAATCCTCACTGCACTGGAACTACAATCCATCATCAGGAACAGTTGATGTTGCATTCAATAAGGCCAACGCAAAGGATTCTAGTTGGGTTGCATGGGCCATCAACCCCACCTCAAAGGGCATGCTTGGTTCACAAGCATTCGTCGCCGTTCATAAATCAGATGGGAGTATCAAAGCCTATACATCACCGATAACAAGTTATGCCACTACGTTACAAGAGGGTAATCTCACTTTTCCGGTTTATGGTGTTTCTGCTTCATACACAAATGGGCACGTGATCATCTTTGCGAGTTTTCAACTTCCTGGTAATACCACTTTGGTGAATCACGCTTGGCAAGAAGGCTTGGTTTCTGATGATGGCACTCTAAGGCCACATTCTTTTTCACGCTCTAATCTTCAGTCGTTTGGAACCATAGATTTTGTTTCTGGGAAGGTTTCTGAAACCGGTGGGAATGTGAACTCAAGAGCCACGCTGAGAAACGTAAGAAATACCAACTTTATAATATTTCATTAATTTCACCAATTTCTCTATTGTATTTTTTATTTAGATTTTTATGTTTTTTATGCAAAATATTTTTTTAATTCTAAACTCTCAATTTTTATAGACTTCATATCTTTATATTGATGAATTTGATATAAATTTAGTCCTTTTTTTTTTTTTCTAACAATTCATGAGTCCTTTTGAGATTCAATATTTGAAAGGTTAAATTTCTCTTTTACTATCAATTAATTGGTTTAGCCAAAACATTTATAACACTACCCAAATAAGCTATTGCTTTTATTTGACTTCCTTACTGTGTAATCAAATAATACATTAATACAACACCAACATTTTTTTTACAAAGTCAAAGCATATATTACAAACTATAGAGATTAAATATATATATATATATATATTTTTATTAAGTTGAAAGTTTTATTTTAGAATGCATGACTAATTGATACTTTGTGATTTTTTCAGGTACATGGAATTTTGAATACCATAAGTTGGGGACTTCTAATGCCGATTGGGGTGATATTGGCTCGCTACTTGAAGGTATTTGATGGTTTAGG
>JAMLFT010004649.1:0-19099 GCA_026544285.1 Pachyrhizus erosus | reverse complement strand
GGGGGGGGGGGGGGGGGGGGGGGGGGGGGGGGGGGGGGGCGGGGGGGGGGGGGGGGGGGGGGGGGGGGGGGGGGGGGTGAAAGAGAGAATGAAAGAGTGTGGGTTTTCAATGATTTCTTCAAGTATGGGGTTGATTGAATTCAATGCTTTCACCAACGTCATTTGATGCCATGTCAACTTCATTTCTCATTACTTGATTTAATTCGTTTACACCACCTCCTGCGTTGATCTTTTTGGGTTTGTCTTGCTATTTTACCTATGGTGAGGTGGAGCGTTTGGTCATTTTGCCTTTTTGTCCACTACGGTCTACAGGAGCGTTTTACAAATGAAGGGGTCTCTTTCAGTTCGTCAAAAATTAGACCGTAGCTTAACGTTCCGATTGTTTTTCTATCTTTGCATTAATGCTGCATGAAAAATTAAGTTTGAATAAATGCTTACTACCTAATTTACCAATTTAGAAAAGGATATACATATCGAAATCATCAGGTCATACACATGTCTAAACAAATTGATATACGTCAATGCATGGTATTTAAATGATAAGTGGCGCTATCTGATTAAAAAGAATAACAGGATCTTGTCATAATTTTTCATATTTAATTATAGTTGTATGATAAATGAATCCCCTACAATGATCACTCAATACAAGTAAGATTCAACAATATTTCTAACCGAGTCTAAAAATATTTACTATATTATGACGCCATTTATAATGGTAGTGCCTCGCTCCTCCAATGTTCTTCGCAAATAATGGATAAAGGACGATGAAAATAAGCTTCATCAGATGCTCTGGAAGCTCCCATTTTCTGACATCACGATTCAAAGTTGACTCATGAACCAATCAAGCATTTTGAATTCGTTGACCAACATTTTAGTTCATCGTTTAAAATTCTCTAGGTTCAGAATAGGCACCCCAATCATTTTTGTTCGCCCCACCATTGCCAAGGAACCAATTACCACTGTTCTAGTGTTCTTCGTGCTGAGAAAAAATGTGATAAAAAAAAAGAAGAACATAATAATAATAATTTTCTTTGATTAAAAGGATAAATTTTTATTTTGAAAAAAAAAATCTTTTCTCTTTTTTTTTTCCTCCAGAAACAAAAGAAAAATGGTAAACTCCTAAATTTTTCTCTACAAAAACTATTGACGGACATATCTGTTTTTTAAAAATATAAAATTTCATCTTAATCGGAATATTCCTAGAAATTACAAATATTGATCATGTTATTAATCCTTTTTAACGCCTACTATGTCACATACTTAAGAATTAATATGACCAATATTATAATTTGTCTCGTGTTAAAATTTTCAGGATAAATTTAGGTTTCACTCAATTTATCTGAGTTTAACCAAAATTCACCTATTTTTCAAATTAAACGAGACCTAACTTTTTTACTTTCATTTTTATTTTAACTACATCATTGGCAGCTTGGCCCAGGAAAAATAGGGACTGTTGCTGTTGTTATAATTATGTTCCTCACTCTTTTTTCACTGTGTAGTCACGGCTGTGTCAATTTTATTTTATTTTTTGTTTTGTTTTTTGCTTTGATCAAGACACGGTGCATGCAGCATTGCCATTTTGTGTCTTAATTTTAGGGCAATGTAATACTGTGTCATGTTCACAAAAAAAAAAAAAACAACATATTTTTAATTTATAAGAAAAAATAAATAAACTTACGGACAAAAATGTGTTGGCAGGAATTAGCTGGAAGTCACATTAGTCATATTATGGCACAGAATGGGCCCCTGCTCACACTGCAATTGGCATCCATATCCAAAGGGCTCAATTTCTCTCTTCTACTACTCTTCCTGGTGGCACTGATAGTGCTTGCACTGAAACCCGGTCCCTAGCTAGTATAAACTAAAGATCCCTTTTTCAGTCATTAAGTCACAATGCAAATATATTTTGTAGAAATACAAACAAATAGTTAACATATGAATTTTAAATTATTTTCAAAATGAATTTTAAACTTTAAATCAATTGAATTTATGGCTCTTTTAATATTTCAAGATTTTTATACCAACTTAAATTTTGTTGCTTAAATTTGTGAACTCAGGTCACTCTTCTTTAATTACGTCCACAATTTTGTTGCTTTTTTGCGATTTCGTCTTTTCTTTTGTAATTCAATTACTTTATTGATCTTTTCTCACTCATTTTATTCTATTAATTATTCGATTCTTTTTTAGAGAGGAGTGAGACATTAAGGCATGCTAAGACATGGGGTATGGTCCAAATAAAAACTTGGGCACTAAATGGACACCTGTCCCTTAACCCACATTGCACACAAACAAAAATGGATATTTGGGCCATGTTGTGTCATTCTATTTTTAGTTATGAAGCCTTTTTCATTCCTTTCATAATATTAGAAACTTTTAATTATTTACTTAGTTTTTATATTCGATAAAACTTTAAGTTTTTATATAAAAAATTTATTAGTTTCAATCCTTATACACATATTATGGTTAAGAATTGATCTTTATCAATTGTCATTAATTTTGTTTATAGTGTGACTAACATGATTATTATAACATGATAAAAATATCTGAAATATAATAATGACGTGATTAAAAATTAATCAATTGATTCTTATATGTATACTATTTTAAGAATTAGGTCATTCAAGTAGTATTGCTTTATAAATTAGTCAAATTTTCAAAAAAAAAATTATAAGTTGTAGTCCTTATATTACATTTATCAACACATAATATATAATGGTACTTTTTGTCACTTTTCTCCTTAACCTTTTCAAATTGGTTAAATTCTCATCATCATTATTATGGGTAAAACTAGAGTCATGAACTCGTCTCTTAGTAATTATTGAAATAGTTGTAAACATACATTAGAAGGTAACTAATGACAAATGTCTAAAGGACAAAACACAAATGGAGAAAGTCTTTTGTTAAAAATATTTAATGTCTTCTCCTACATTCCTTCAATCATTGTTGTTTATGGTTCTTATGAGTTATAAGCATCAATATTTACAATAACCAAATAAGTGAAGATATCTCTTTTACCAAGGGTTGTAGCGAACACCTCTAAGTGCTTGAATGAACTTTCCAATTTTTTTTTTTTTATTTGTGAACATCTAAATTTCTTTACTCACTATATTTTTGATATGTAGTGTATTTTATTTGAGTTTACCGTTATTTTCTACTTTTAACAAAAAATATTATTTATGATCTTTTGTGGTTGTATTGTGACTCTTACAAACTAATAAAAAGAAAAATAAATTTTTTTAATTTGAATTGAGAAATTTTACAATTTAACTCATACTAAATTTAGATATATAAAGAATCCTAAGAATTGTTACATGATGTTATAAATGCTCAACCATTATCATAAGATTGAAATTCTCATAATTAAACATGTTTTTAGAGTCTAGTCTTTAAGGATAGTTTTAC
The DNA here is from genome assembly GCA_026544285.1 of Pachyrhizus erosus. Taxonomy (NCBI): domain Eukaryota; kingdom Viridiplantae; phylum Streptophyta; class Magnoliopsida; order Fabales; family Fabaceae; genus Pachyrhizus; species Pachyrhizus erosus. The sequence continues at coordinate 15,697 of JAMLFT010004649.1, read as the reverse complement.
CTCTTTTTTTTCTTTCTTTTTTTGGTATATTTATATTTTTTTTTTGTACATGTAGTTAACAATGTTGGGATTTGAAATATGTTAAAAGTTCTAAGGGAGTAGATTGTTTGTACCAGCATCAATTTTTAGATGTATTTCTTCACACCTAAAAATATGTTGTCTTAAACATCATTGTGATTCAAACATAGTTTTTGTTGGCAAGATATATTATGGAGAATGCAAGACTTCTATTGTAACATAAATAATTAGGTGAGTGTTCAATTAAACTACTTATTGTGATTCCCAACATACTCAGATGATTAGTGCCGGAAAAAAGACATTGTTCTTTGGCTAATGTGTTCTTAAGCTACTCTAGAAACTACTTAGTCTTGAAGATGAATGAAAGCTAGATTTTACTTGAAAAGAAAATAAAAAGAGATAAACGAAAACAAAAGGGTCAAAAAGATGTAAAGGAAAGTTGTAAAGGCAATAGAAAATGTAGAGTAAAATACTTATTTTTGATTGATGAGAAGTATTTTGAAATAGAATACAAGGCCTGTTTAAATCACTAAGAACCCATCTGCGACATTTTCCTATTAATTACTACCTAAAACATGGTTTTGGCCTTATCAACTAATATTACCTGGATTCGGCTAATTTTGACAGCTATGTTCAACTATCTAGTGTGAATTCAAGTAATGTTGCTTGTCCAACAATTACTCTGATCCATGTCTCCACATTTTTAGGCATGGTTTCCACTCCTTTTGATTGCCAAAAAAATGTTAACTATTGTAGTTTTATCATTAAAAGTCTAGCAATCACATTCTATTTATTTTCATTTTTATGAATTGGAATCTTGTTGTTAGTTTATATGTAGTTAATTTTGCCCAATAGTGACTGGCCAATCCTTTTGTGGATACGTCCTGTTTCACAAGAACAAGATTACTGATTTGTACTGCAGCCCCTTGGCTACAATAATGACTGGGATATTCCTCCAGGAAAAAGGTGAAAAATGACCAATGATGTTTGCCTTTGAGTACTTCTACTGCACTGGAATTCCTGTTAGTTGCGCACAATCATTATAGGGAATAATTCTCAAACGGAGAGCTTGTCTCAGGGTCCAATGTATGCCTTTGACAGGGTAAAAAAGGGTGAGAATAAAGAAGACAAATAAACGATATATTATACAGTGATATATTTCAACGTGCCCATGAAAATTACATTCCAATTTTGGGCCAACCTTGGTTTTGAGTTTGCTTCAAATGCATTTGCTTACGTCTTCCTATAGGCGTGGGAGTCCTCCCTCAGAATCACAATTACAAACATTACTCTTTATTCTAACATGTTTTTCGGTTTATGTTCTTCAGGATATAGACACACAAACGCTGCTCATACTCTATGCTGAAGCATAAAATGGCAACAAGTTGAGATCATAGACGTGGGCTTGCGACTATTGTTATTGTGCCGAAGCTCACAATTGAAGTAATATACAATATAGTTGACTTATTGCTTTTAATTTTATTTTTTTGAAACTTTGTATTTATTAACATTTCAGATATTTATCACGGCTAAATTAACCACTTAAAAATTTTAGATATATTATTAAAATACATCACTTTAGTTAGGCAGAGCATTATTGTGTTTATTTTAATGAAATCATTATGTGTGTAATTAAGGGAATACGTACATGTTACGTAATAGTACATAATTTATTGATTCCAAAAAATAGTACATAATTTACCTTGAGCAAATTTGAAGACAACCTCATAGATTTTCCAACAATAATGGACTATTAAGACAGCACCACGTTAGGTACGGTGTTTCTAATTCATATCCAAGCAATAGTTAAATAAGTGCTACTTGCACAAGTACTTGTATTTGCTCGTAAGGAAGAGATAGAGAGGGAAGAAAAAGAATTATGAAAAAATGAGTAATGGAACAGAGAAATGGCGGAAAAAATGAACATAGATAAATTTTTATAAAAACTTTGTATATAAATAGCATTATCCTGTGCTGGGTTGGGAAGACACTAGACAGACAATAGGAAGACCAAAACCAAATTCAATTATTGCTTGCTGTACCCTCAGAAAAAAAAGATGGATAAAAAAAAGGGCTCGTTCTTATAGATTGCCTGACTTTATTCCAGCCATGATTCTATAAATTCTTTACTACGTTTACAGAGGATGCATATACGGCTTTGTGTAGAATTTTTTTTTTTTTTACTTTGTTATATTTATTTATATTATTGTTATGACTTTGGTTTTGTTTGGTCTGGGTTCACTCATGGTCGCTACATAATTCATGTCAAAAGCTCACCTAGAAAAGTAATGTTATATTATATAAATTGCCCTTTCCATCCAATAAAAAAATGACACACTTTAAGCAGCACTCTGATTCTCAGTTAGGTTGTCACCATAAGTATAAATTTTTTCATATTCAACACAAATCTAATTGCCTATTCAATTAATTATGGTCGAACTTTTTGTCATTCAAAACCAAGCATATTGTAGTCAACCTAGGAAAGCAAATTGAATGTGTAAAAAATACTTGAATTTCAATAGTATCAACATAAAATAGCATTATGCACATTAGTGTTATGGGCTATCAAGAAATTTCAGAGTTGATTTTGCAATAATATTTGGTTATTATCTTCTAATATCTTAATTACTTTTTATCTTTATGTTGATTTTGCACTTCACGTCATTACCTCAGAATGGTTTGTTTTTCTCAGTTTACACATAATGCTGAAATCGTTGTTCCAGTTTTTTAACTATACGAAAAAGTAAAAAACAAAGAAACTAAGTCAAAGAAACTGATAGCAAATCAAGATTGAGATTTGAGATGCATTATCATTGATTAATAAATGAAAACCTCAACCAAAATTGGAAGTTATTTCCTACCTTAATTAAATTTTGTCCAGACTCCTGGATGCTGAACATTGAAAATGACACACCTTTAGCAGTAGTTCACATTAAAAGAAATAGTCAATCCTGACTAAGACATAGTAAATCACGGAAATAGATATTTGATTTCAACCCGAATAAAACATAGAATGTAGTCATATACATGTAAAAATATATTTTAAGAATAAACGTCCTTTTTATGATTTTATACTACGTATGGATGCAGCTAAAAAGAAGACTCTATTTTTCTACTCCAAAAAGTGAAGAAATAATAATTGTAGTTGTACCTTACTCCACTTAAGTGTGGATCTAGATTTGATTTTGCGAATTCAATTTTATTTTAACGTGTAGTAATTTGTGTTGCCTGAATAGTAAGCATAATATAATTATAAACAAAATGAGTCTTTGGTTTAATTTGTAAAAAAAGAAAATCATTATAAAATATACATCTATATATATGTGATTTTCTAGCGAAGGAAAGGCAACAAAATAGATTTAGAAAAAACAGCATATTGTTTGTGCTCCATTAGGATTTCTATGGTTATAACATAATATAAAGGCATTGGAAGAGTTACCGAGACAACCAAACAAGAGAAATTCTAGTGAATTATTATGTAGAAAAGTTTATGTGAAAAAATGTGTTAGTGAAAAGGAATTGATATTTAAAAGTTATTTAGATTGAAGAGTTAGTTTTGTTGAAAAAGGGATAATAGTGGTTTAGACGAAAACTCATGGAAACGTGCTTATCTTGTAATGAGGTAATTATCCGGTGTTTATAATACTTAATTGGCAAATTGATTTTAAGGTACTGGTGGTACTTCTCTGTCCAAAAAAAAAAAGATATTTGGCGCTTGGACTTTAGAAGATTGCCTTCAAATCTGACCAGGCAGGACCGCAAGTGTGAAACAGTCCTGATTAGTGATTCCTAAATGGCATTTTTTTCTAGGGTCAAACTCGCGGGAACTAAGAATTTCACGTTCCCTCCCTCGTTCAAATTTCTTTCCCCTTTTCCCCCAATTGCCACTTCTTGAACTTTTTCCAAAAAAGAAATTAAATATAACAGTAAATAATTCATTTAATAACATAATTTGAACATCTTTCAAATTTGGTAACCGCTCGAATTTCATTTCATCAAATCATAGATAACAACTCTGTTTTATTATGTAAGCATTTAATCTGCAGTGGTTTTAAAACCAAATCGATATATTAGATTCCAATTTAGGGTATTAGCGAGTCAAATTGTAGTTAAGAATTGTTCCTTCTCCAGCGCCGACATTGGTTGATCTATAATAAGGTAAGGAAAAAAAAAATGATGAAAATTGGCACAAGAGGATTGAGAAATACTAGACTAACTATATTACCAAAATTGGACTTGAATGATTTCATTTCTTACAGCTGTTGACAACCAACCCACACACTCATTCAATAGAGAAAAACTAAACATATACACTTCGGAAAGGGTTAGGGGAAGGAACATCCTAAAACAAAATCTAGAATTCTCCTTAATAATTGTTCTTGATATTCTAGAATAATAAAATTGAGTAATTTGGTTCAGGCATAAACGGATCCATAAGAGAGCGACATCAACAACACCGCAGCTTTTTCTTCCTCTCCGAGCTTCTTCCAATGCGATCGGTGCAACAAGACTTCCCTCCCCAACGTGCCGCCGCCGCCGCCGACGCCGACGCTCCTCTTTCCTTTTCTCCCGTCCTCGTTGCTCCCCTTGCTTATCCCCAAAATGGCTCTCTTCTTCTTCCTGCTTCTGATCCCGCAGGCGTTGCACAGAGACTGCAAAAAACGGATAATAGAGTGTGAGATCAAGGGTTTGTTTTACGCCACGTGGCGCGATCTGAGAAATGAAGATGAGACTGACCTTAGGACCTGCAGGACCACCCCTCCAGAGAGGGGTCTTGGTGGTGCCGCAATCGGCGCAGGTTTTCTTCTGCTCATTGTTGCTGCTGGGACTGTTCCCTGAGGAAGGAGCGTTAGGGTTTGAGTCCTCAACTTCCGATCCCTGAAAAACAGAAACCTCCATTAGCCAAATAAACCCTAATCAGAAACCGTGAAACCAGTAGAGAAGGCCGACACTCACTTTTCCACTTGGATCCACCATTCCGATCTCCGAGATCTGAGATTCGATTCAGATAGGGCGATTTGATTTCGAGGAATCAGAGTGAGAGACAAAGCATGCAGAGGAAGGGAGTGTGAGTAAGTGAGTGTACTGAGAGAAACAGAGAGAAATATAGAAAGATATAGAGAGAGAAAGAGAGAGAGTGAGTGAGGGAAGAGGGATGGGAATCAAAACGACGACACTCGCAACGCAGACACACGCGCACAGCCGCAGCAGATCTAATCTTAAAACACCACACCTTTATAAACGGGACGCCAAAAACCCTAACTCATCATTACTTAAATTACCTTAATGCCCCTTCCCTCCCCTCCATTTCCCTTCACCCGCCAAATCCCACTAAAATTAACAAAAACGCGCCATCTCTTTCCCTCTAACCTTTTCTTAATTCGAATCATTATTGCCATTCTTAATTATTATCAATTCAATTTTCTTTCTCAATATATTATTTGCTTCCACTAAGGTTCAATGGGACAATTGGTAATAATCATTTGAACAGTGCACAAGTTTGGTACAGTTACCTTTTAATTCTACTGTATATCTATAAAATCATATTATTTTACTTTTGTTTCTTTTCTTCGTATTACATTTTATTATTTAATAATTAATTTAAAAGGTTTCATTAATAATAAATACTCATAAAAAAATATATCTTTTGAAAGAATATTAAATATTAGACTAGCTTAAGTCTTGAGTACAACAACTTAAAGTATAATTAAAATTTATTTTTAAGATATGTCAAATTTATTTGTTAAAACATAAATTCATAAAAACAGCTCCATTCCCAAACACCTCTAAAATGGAAGCATTGGTTTTTCTTTAATTTTTGTAACCATAGTGACAGATTTAAACCTAGGACCACTAGGATTACTGTTTCAGGGCCTTAGAGGAGTCTTGGCCTCTCATTTCTCTATGTGGCTTCTAATTGAACTAAAAAAAATGTAAAACAAACATACCCATCAATGATACTTCGTTCAACCAAACCGCCTCTTAACAATATCCAACATTACACCACCAACCAGTTCCGCTCATTTTCCTATCTTAATGTAGATTCAAAAACTCAGAACAACAAATGTTATGAGGATGATTTTGAAAATAATGATGGCGATAATGATGTGTGAGAGCTTTGCTGTCACGTGTTCTTGTATAAAGAAAGGAAACTTTTAGCAATTAAGACAATAATGGTACTACCACTTTGTAGTTTGTCCCCAAAACATGTGAATTCCTGCTCCATTACTGGTTGACCTCCCTCTTCTTCGCCCACAAGTTCTATCTTCGGTTTAGTATTCTATTTCTTCAATTCCTAAGCCTGCCAATTCCTGCTCTGTCACTGGTTGACCTTAGTCTTCTTCGCCCACAAATATTTTTTTATTTTTACATTTTTTTTAGTACTGAAAAGAAAAAGAAGATAGGTAGCTCATCTATCAAAAACCGTGCTTTAATTCTCTCATAGTTGCATTTGTCGAAACAATAGATTCTCAAGTTAATGAAACCAAATACATTGTTACATAGATAAGTAATGTTTCCATAATTTCTTTTGAAATATCATATCGAAACAAAAAAAGATATTTCCTAATCTAGTCATAGGATAAAGATGACTATTTTTTACAAATTCTGCCTTCATTTAAAATAAATGTTAGTAATCTATTTTTAAATTTACTCTTTTAAACATATTTTTTGTTAGTGATTAAAGTTTATTAAAATTAATAATTTTTTATGGATCTCATGTTTCGTTTAACAACTCTCTTTTAATTTTATAATTTTAATAATTTTAACCAACAATAAATTATATTAAAAAATGTATTGTTAACACTTTTCTATTAAAAGACAAAAGTATACTAGTAAACATTTTAAAGACACGCAAGATTATGTTGAGTGAAAAATATTTAACAATTTGTTTGTATATTCAATATATATAACTATCTTTTTTGTTGTTTATTAATTAATGGATCTAACAACTTTACGTTTGTATGTTCTTTTCATTTTAAATATTAGCTGTAGACTTATTTCTATTAATATATGATGAAACCTCTTTAAAAATTTATTTTAATTGATTCCCGTAAACTTCTAAATTATAATCGAATTACACAAGTAATGTGTAATTAGTTAATTACAAGATTAATGAAAATTTGCAATTAATGAATTTTTTTTTTCTTGTCTCAGTGCCAATAATTGATTTCTAGTTGATCAATTTGATTGTAACAAAAACATGATCAAACCCAAGGATGACAGCAAATTAGAACGAACACAAATAATAATTACCCACTGTTCTTATTGTCGAATAAACATCTCTCTCGTGTTCACCATATTACATATGCTAATATTTGTGGACATTTAAAAAAATAACATACAAATATTTTAAAAAATATTTTTATTATAATTTTTATTTATTCTAATATTTTATTTTTAAAATAATTTTAATAGTTATAATTTTAATCGTTATAATGCATTTTTCAATACAAAGAAAATAATATTTACATAATACTATTTTTAATTTGAGATAATCACACGTATCAACTTGAGTGGATTGTTTTATGGTGAATCTCACAAAAATAGCTTAATTTCTTCTTGTTTTTCTTCTCAAATAATTTTATTTTATCTTATTTGATCCTAGTTGTTGCAAAGCTCCTAGGTTGACCACATTTTGAAGGTTATTTGTCGAGTTAGGACAATAGTCAACCTGAGCGTGGTAGTCAACAATGTTGGTAGTTGGAGACTAAAGGACAATGCTTGAATACATCAAGGCATTACCCACAATGCGAGTAACTAATCTTTAGCCTGAGTTCAAACTCCTTTATCATCCAAACAGATAGGAAGAACACACATTTTAATGGACCAACCATATTTGATCCTTAGTTTGATCTACAGGATTTGATTGTGATTGAAATAATTTAAAATGGATAAATTTTTATATAGTTTGAGATCACATTTATCTTAACCAATAATTTATGTAACATATAGTTTAATTTTAATATCCTTTTTTTAATTTTTTTTTACATGTTTCATAAAGATTTTTCGGGACAATTGATACGTGATAATCTCATATCATATTTATCCATGAAATAGAAATAAAAAATACTTTCTCTTTTTTTTTTATCTCCAGTTATATATAACTAAAAAAGATTAAAAAAAAATATGTTAAGAAGCTCAAAATGGAATAAAAAAACTTTTATTATAAAAATAACATTCCCACAATTTATTTATTTTCACTGTTTTTTCTACTCAATCAAACAAGTACAGAACTTCTCTACTTTTGTTTTTCTTCTTATTTCTATTTATCCACTCAATACATGTAAAAATAGCATTACTCATCTTATTTTTCTACAAAAGTGAAGTTCATACGTATTTTTCTTTGAAAAATGAAGTGAGATTTTAAGGAAATATTTTCAATTAATCACATCTTTGAATTGTCCTAAAAACCAAAATCACATATTCGTCAATTTTGACAAAGAAAAATGGAAAGCCCATAAGAAATGACTAAACAACAAAGAAGAAAACGATTTTACTATATAACAATGATAGGTTTGACTTATTATCAAGAACAAGAAGCCTATGATGTAAAAGAATAAGGGCGTTCTGTGATGCACATTGCACAACGCAAGTTGAACTCGTGGCTAAGGATGGATAGGACATCAGTAGTTAGATAACAAATAAACAAAACTACAAAAGTTTATCATACCACATCAATAATTTTGTTTCATTAGTTGAGTTTCACTACATAAATTATGTGATGCCATAAAACTGGATTAAAAATCAAATACATAAAATATTAATAACCATGTTATATTTAAAAAAAAAAATCAATTGTAAATTTGGTTTCTTAAAAATAACATATTTTTATTTTAATATTTAAAAAATAATTTTAATTTTTTAAAAGATTATTATTTTTTTACTTTAATTCTTAATATCAAGTCATATTTTAAGTTTAATTTTCATTATCTTTTAAATAATGATATAACAGTGACTTTAATATCAAAGAGTTTAATAGGATAATTATGTAATATTTTTTGTTAAACTGTATTTTTAAATTTTTTATTAATTAATTTAACATTATTAACTATTTTAAATATATATAAATTTAAAAATAAAATTTATAAAAATTATATATGATTATTCTATTAGACTTCTTAATGATACGATAAATAAGTACACTATTAAAAATAATTGTTATAATATTATTTAATGTTGTTATTTGATAATAATATTAAAACAAAAAATAATAATTTTAAAAATTAAAATAAAAAAATTAATAAAAAAAATATTATTTTAAAACACCAAATTAATATTTAAGAAAAAAAAATACTAGACAAAATGAGAAGTAAAAGCGAATACTGGCAATAACTTTATGGTTCTAAAGGATACCCTGGAGCCTCTTTTGGGATCACCCATGGTGAACTACTGATCCTATTCATTTTTTTTTCATTTAAATTCTATCAATTTTCATCACGGCGGTCGGATTTTTCATTTTTATTCTAAATTTCTTATTCAATTTTATTTTAACAACATTCACTTATGCAGCATGAATTATCAATTAAGGTAATGAAATAACTTATTTATGAAAAATTTTATTTATTTATTTCATATATTTTTTAATGGATATATTTATGGATCATCCGTCATTGGACAATTATAACGAGCTTAATTTGACAAAGAGCACCAACCAATATACACGTACTGATTTCGAATCTATAGTTCACTAAATATATCAATATCTTTTAGTCAATAAAACTAATATTTTCTTCTTTAAGTAATTAGAATAAATAATAAACAGGGGATGAAATTGTATAGCGGGATGGCTATTCTATTTCTACGCCTTCTTTTGAACAAATTACTATTTTTATATATATTAAGTACTTACTCTCCTTCTCTCGCCTTAATTTTATTGAAAATAATTAATTTGAGGAAGATTAACTTTCTTTTTCTTATATACGATTGATAGAACGAGTTGAAGAATATGAATACTCAACACACCATGATAACAATTAAATTACAATTATAAAGTTAAACTTATTTAATTACACTAACAATAGATTTGATTCTTAAGTTTGTTAATACTTATTTTTTAAGTAATATTTGAGTTAAAATATGCTTAACAAATTATTTGTTTTAAGAGATAAAAAGGGAGTAAAACGGGAACAAGTTTTCTAGTGTCAAAAGTTACAGAGGTGGAGGGGGTGGGGGAGATTAAAGAACAAATTTAACTTGTCTTTGAAATTATATGGGTCATTATTTTATTTTTGTGAGATTTTAAAATCCCTATCTTCTTTTTTAACTTGTAAACCGCAGATTATTTTACACTTCTTAGGCATAAAACGTTGGTGAACAATAAGATAAAAAAAAATTACATAAATTTAGAGATCAACAATATTTTTTGAAATCTGACAAATTAGAATATTCTATCACATATAATAAAATATTCAACCCATTTAATCTTCAAAGTCAACTTAAAACTTTATTCCTATTTTTTTTATCATGTTGTTCTAACACCTTTACAAATCACTGTCAAAGATTTAATTTTATTTCATTTCACATAGTATTTTTATGTTATATTTGATAGGAAAAAAAATAGAAAAAAAAGGTGATAGATGAAGAAAAAAAAAAGGTAAGAAGTGAAAAAAAATAAAAGTTATTTAATAGAAGAGAAATAAAAAAGAAATAAATAAAGAATATTTGAATTAAAATTATTTAGCAGATAAAAAAAACTTATAATAAAAGTATAATTTTACCCTTGTAAATTAATTCTTTATTTCTTTTTAATATTTTTAAACGTAATATGAGTTAAAAAAATAGGTACCTAAATTAATAACACATTATTTACAAAAAAATCAATCAAGCTGCTAACATGTTGTGTTTAGTGGTATTTCAAAAATAAAAGTATTGTATTATCGACTATATTTATAGAGCTTCTTTCTGTTTGTGTTTTCACGCCATTTTTAACTTTTTCACATCTCTCTCTCACGCTTCTCTCTCTGTTGGAAAATGTTATTGCTTGCGATAAATTTTATGTTAAAGCCTTTCGGAAGCAAACAACACAAACTTCAAACAAAATTGTTATTTTTCGTCCTAGTCATTTTTTCCAGGGAATTCTCTTCACGCTATTCATTGTTCCTTCCAATATGCTGTAGGACAGCACTGCCAATCTCGACTAAAGACATTCTTTCATTAATTTGAACAGAACTGAAAACAACCTATTTAGAGGAGATGATTAGATCTATGTTCGTGTTCAAAGTGTTACATAAGTAAGTCCATTTTTAAGTATGAATATGTCATCTTCATTAGATAAAAGTTCTATTTTGATTGTTGCAATATGCACATTTTCTCAAACATTTCGTAAAGAATCAAATTTACAGGGTTGCTACAAAATCAAATCATGCATATATGCTTTTTTTACACTTCCCAATTTTCCTTGCGCCATTCTCAAAAAATATACTCTCCCATAAGTTTACACAAAGGTGTGGCTTTTATTGAAAGAAGTTGGAAATACATACAAGGGATTCTCTCTAGTTGTGGGGTTCTCCCAAGTAATGGTGGTGATTTGTGGTTGAGATGCTCTTGGTGGAGAAGCATGGAGAGCAGAGGTCATAAGTACCTCCCTTCGAACATTTTCTTGCTCTTGTGATATTCTTAGTGCACGTAGTGCCGTTAGGTATAAAGCCGAAGCTAGGAAGACCGTGGTTAAAGCAAACACCCCTGCAGCACAGAACAACCCTTCTCTGATACTAAGGCAACTAGGTTTAGGCTTGGACCAATTCTTCAGATGGCCTGACTCTATACTCACCCCTGCCAACAATAGAATCTCCCCAACCACAAAGCAAATCCTACAGCACATAGCACAAGTTAGCTGTTTAGGCTACATGTTTTCACTTATGTTCAATGCTAATGGCTGGTTATTCTGTGTATTACTAGTAACTTACACCCACTCATTTATTTATTGATCTTAATTCAATTAGTCCACAAGCCAAATGAATATACATCTTTTTTTGGGGAATCCTCACAAAATATATTTATTAGGATTAGCTCTAGTGAAGGTTTCTATTTTAATTTGGAAAAACTCTGATAAATTTTACTGTAAAGCATGAAATAAGAAAAAGTATTATACGATGTAGGACTATTACATGTATCTATATAGCCTCGATGAATATCCACGTAACACATAAATAAGTTAATAAAATTCGACTACGTATCATGTGGAAATTTGCCAATACCATGGATACATGGTGGTAATGATCCTGGTGGACCATACGATAATTTTTCTAAAAAAGTAAATATATTTTATGTAACAGGTGAAAAATAACACAAATTATGTCTTTCTTCTTACCAAGTTGTAATGAAGAAAAACCCAGCTTGCCATGTTAATGATTTGGTAGAAGCAGAATCAGGATCCAAGGTAAGTAAAGCAGGAGATGAATTACTAACTGCGATCAGCATATAAGTGTGCTCCACCAGCATGGCAATTGCCAGTCCAATAAAAGCACAAGCAGCGCATAGCAATGGCATTTTCCCACTAGCACTGTAAACACATTCAGATTTACTCCCCTTTCTGTTTTCAGCTGTGCTCATCCACGTCACCTGCCAAATCAACCGCACCAGATTATAAACAATGCTCATTTCTTTTTAATATATTGGGAATAGCCGGTAGATGTGTAATTTTCTAACATATTAATTAAACTAGTACCTTAGAACGCGTGGCTTCTGATATTAGACACAGAATGAAGCATAATATGCCCAATAGGATTGTGAGAACTATAAAGAATGCACCTGTTTTGCTACTCAAATCAGTTTTTCTTCGCCTTGGTTCAAGGTCAGCATGTGTGACTGCCATTTTCCGTGGTATAGTTTGAGTTTCGGAGATATGGCAGATTTTTATGTTTGGAGATACATTTTATGTTCTGCAAGAAATATTCGGAAAGGAGAAAGGAAGAGTTACAGAATTGCTTGGAACAAAAGTTACTTAAAAGCCAGAGATTCCCAGGTTGTGGGATTTAATACACGGCATTCACATAAGGGAAGGGAAATTGTATAATTAATTAGCTCTAAAAGGTTAGCTTTGAAGGGTACTGTCTGATGAGGATAAAGCCAGTGCTCATGAATCATGACACAGCAAACACGTGGAACGATATGCCTCTTTACTCTCCCAAAGTATACATGCCTTTCAGTCAAATCAGTGTTTGTAAATGTTAACAAAAGGGAGAGAACAGTCATACATGCGGTATTGCCAAGTAAGTAATAAGTTGGAACCGTGCCAAACCATTTTCTGATAATGCCTCTAAGATTAATGTTTTCCAGCCTCGGCATGAGTACAAGGTTGTTTGTCTTGTGATCTAATGATATGATACAATCTAGTCACAGAAATGGCCTCTTATGTCTTGGAGATAGGAGTTAAGATTAATGTGTAATTGTGTATTGACTCTCCACAAACCCCATAATAGTGAGAGTCTTTGTGCACTTATTCTCCTTTTAGACAAGAAATGAGAAGAACAAAACTGTGTGCTAAATTAAAAATTGTTAGATGAACAGATCTTTCTGGAAAGAATATGAGTAAAGAACAAAACTGTATAATAAGGAAAGAAATGATCTTTCTGCATATGTCTGTTAAAATTAAAATATTGGAAAGCAAAAGGATTCTTTGTTTCAGATTTGGGGTAAAGCAATATAAGATGGACGGTCTATTATTTTTTTCTGGAGCTTAATATTCTTCGTTGAAGGCTTAAAGTGCAGAGCATAAGAGCAAAATTCAAAAAAAGGACTTTTACATGGTGGAAATTGGAGATAATGGTCGAAAAGTATTGCTAAATGCTAGTAGTATACGTCAAACGAGCAAATTGATAAATGGAAGTATGAAGTCGGTTGGAGGGATGCTAATTCAAGAATAATACGGTGGATGTCGGTTAGTTTAGCAAAAGAAATTAAAATAAATTTTAATTTTAATATATTATGAATATAAAGATTTTAACAGTATTAATTAAATAAAACTTATTTTGAAATAATTATTACAAAAATTAAATACTTTAAAAGTCATTGTGTAATTAAATTTTGTTGTCTTAGATTGTATAACATGTATTTATATATATAATTAATTAGAATTACAGTAAACAATTTAAATTATAATATAGTTATTTTAAATTATTAATAATTATTTAAAAAATAATCATACTTACCATATTTTTATTTATTGACAATGTATTTTATATTTTTTAAAACTGACTATATATAGAAATTAGGTTTAAAAATATTGAATTTTAATTTAAAACTAAAGATAAAAGACAATAAATCAGAAAGGAATATGTTGTTGAAATAATTGACACAGAATATAATTTTTAACTATTGAGGAGGCAGTGTGTATAATGCATTTCTAAAAATAAAAAGAGAAAGAATATAGAAAATCACCTAATTAAGAAAATAAAGAAAGTGAAACCCTTATTCAAGTTGTGAGTTTTAATTTTTAAATTATAATATTATTATAAAAGTAAATAATTTTTAATTATATGTCAATTTATAATTTATGATGGTATTAAAAATTACATTTTTAATATATTTTTCTTAAATTCTTAAAAATAAAATATTAAACAATTCATTTATTTAGCATGTTAATTGATTTATTCACTTTTTTAGAATAAATAATGAAGTAAATTGAAATTTTTATCTTCCTACAACTATTGATTTAATATTTTAATTGTATTATTTTTATTTATATATTAACTTAACATCTAATATTTGACACAAAATACTTACATAAATCATTCTAACGCATATTTATACTAATATAACGTTCATTTATATTCTTACATCAACATTTTTATTTATTATTTAATAATAAGTTAAGTGATGGACACAAATTATGAAATTAAAATAATAGGGACCAATTAAAAAATTATTTGAATTTGATTACAATTAATAATGTTAGATTATAAAAATTTAAAACAACTTATATGTGCTTATATTTATTAAAAAAAATTATACTTTCATGATAATATTTATTCAATAAGTTATTCGTTAAATTAATTATTTATTAAACAAATCTTAAATCATAATTACACTTTGAATTTTTAAATAATGATATAATATTATCTAATTTACTTCTTAACAAACAGTTTAGAATTCTTTCAAATGATTTTAAGTTATAAGTTTTAAAATTTTCAAAATGTACAACTATTTTTATATTTATGTGGTGATGATTGTAGTCTCATTGATGATAAGAGTACTAGTCTTTGAGTGATAGTGAAGATGGTGATGTCTTTTACATGTGTTAACACAAAGTAGTGCATTCTTTAGAATATAATATCAAATTTTTATTTTTTATAATCATGTTATTCACATATTTATCAATTTTGTTAATAAGTAATCTCCATTAAAGAACCTGACTAACTGAATATAATATTATATTTGGTGTGGTCTTTTCTTTCAATCATTTTTTTTTCATTCACAAACTTTAAAATTGAGATATTGCTTAAGAAGACCGAGTGTGATACCTCAAATTAACTTTTCTTTTTATAATATAATTATCCTTTATTAAATTTATTTTCATTCAAACATATTTCATACACTTTAATAAAATGACATCTCTCAACATATATATATATATATATATATATATTTATGGGGGAGACAGCATGGACCTTTGGTCCTCGTCTTCTTCTTTTTGATAAATTGTTCTGGGGATACTAGAGTTTGTTTCTATTCCCCTAAG
>JAMLFT010004648.1:0-19103 GCA_026544285.1 Pachyrhizus erosus | reverse complement strand
TATAATGATAATAATAATAATAATAAATTAATTAAGATAAAGTATAAAATTTATAAAAATATATAAATATTAGTGATCGAAAAACATAGGGATAAAGAAAGAAAAATAAAAATGAATGTATAGGATTTTTGGAATAATTAAAAGTTGGAAAATATTAATTATATAATAAAATATATAAAAGAAAAAAGCTGGAAAATGAAAAAAAAAAATGGCAGTTGGGTTTGAACCCTGGTTTAGAATAAGAAGGAATACACGTTGGCCAATTGAGTTGTAGAATTTAGCAATTTGGGATATCAATTTGGGCTCTTGGAAAGAGGAAAGACACATTTTGCCATTGAGCCAATAATGATAAGTTACTCGCAAGGCAAAAATATAAACTGAAAGTGGAAAATATATTTATAAAAGGCAACGAATAAGCTAAAAAGGGGAGAGGCGAGGTTCGAACCTACAACCCATGAGTAAAGAGAAAGTGAGAAGCATGCTTGCCACCAGACCGCTAGGCCCATTCTCATTTAATATAGGAAATGAAATGTAGTTAAGCTACCTCTTCTAAAAATCAGAAAAAATAAAGGTAGCAAAAACAAAAGGCGTCTCAAGAAGGCTCGAAGGGAGGGACCTGACGCCTGGGCTTAGCATTAACCGTTGAGTCTGGTCGCGTTCGGTGACATTCTAACGGTTTTAATTTTATTTATTTTATGCTTAAAACCTTGGACCGCCATTGAAGAAGCTGATGGAGCACCTTCCTCCTTGAACTCCTTCACCTACGCTAGCCTCCCTGTAGCCTACAAACCTGCGCCTGTGCCAGCCACCTTTGCCCATCCTCAACGAATTAAATAAATTGAAAATGGAGCCTAAGAAAGCTATAAATACAAAACGACCATGAGTAGAGGAGACGCGAAAACGAAGAAGAAGAATTCGAAAATTCTCCAATTGAGTGAACCAATTTTTCTGTTTTAGATCACAGACCAATTCAAAAACGAGTTACCTTTCCCTTCAAGAATAAAAAAAAACGGAGCAGTAGAACTCAAAATCGGACCTTCGTCATAAAACTTGAATTTTCTCGCCGAAAAAGCTCGAAACAAATAGAAGGAGTGTCTATTCTTCAATTTTTCTCTGTTAATCCATTCTTGAAAACGCTAATTCCATATGGAACTTCTGAATTGGTGAAAATGATAAAGAATGGTTGAATTCTAAATTTTCGATTTCTCCTTGTTCATCCATGGCTGCCATTTTGTTAACTCACATTCTAAGAAATTCTAGTGACAAATTCAATTTGGTTTTCGATTAGATAATAGGAATTGTGATTGTTGATTGAATGAATTGATTAAATTACATGTTTGTGATTGATTTTGTAAAATTTTTTGGATAAAAGTTGAAGATGAAAATTTGAATTTTCTGTTAACTATGATTGAATTAATTGGCTAGATGGGTGTGGGCAGAGGATGGGAATAGAGGAGAGGAAGAGAAGAAGGAGAAAGAGAAGGAGGGGGAGAAGGAGAGTAGAGAGAGAGAAGATATAGAAAGAAAGTAGAGATAGAGAGAGAGGATAGAGAAAGAGTGAGAGGAAGTAGAGAGAGAAAATGGAGAAAGAAAGGAAGTAGAGAGAGAAAGTGGAGAGAGAGGAGAGAGAAAGAAGAGAGAAAGTAGAGAAAGTGAGAAAGAAAGATAATAAGACATAATAAATTTTCATTCATTTTTTTCAAATGTTTATATCAAAATATTTCTCCTTCTTTTACTGCATCATTATGAACGTTTATTTAATGAAATCATTAGGACATGAGAAACTAATCTCATTCTTCTTTACCATTGATTATTACTGTCTATTATAGAATTAATATTTAAAGTTGTTAGAATTGATTATTTGCCTCTACTAATAATAGAGGAATTATGAGAAGTAGCACTAAAGAAATTGCCTCTAAAAGACAGAAATTAAGCAAATAATCCTAGAATAGGAGATGAGTTGTGACTTGTGAACGTCATAAAGTCTCAATAATATTTTGGACAGAGGTAAAAATAAAGACAAATACTTGATTTTACACCATGATGATTGGTTACTTGATATGAAAAAAATTGATTAAGAAAATGCTACATCTGAAGTTGGAAATAAGTACCAAGATAATCAGTTATCAAGAATGTTGGAGGTAGTTGTCAATTATAGGAATACACGTGTGTGAATTAAGATTGAAGTATTGCATGAGTTGACTATAAAAGGTACCTAAGAAACGTATGTAGACTTAGCTGAGTCCTTGGGGGTGGATAAGATGTCAAGTTGTGAATGACTCTAAGATAGAGGGATTTCACAAAATCAGCTTGGCGTTCTCGACAAAGTGGAATAGTACCATGATTCGGTTGAGAGTATCCTGATTCAATGTACCAAACATGGTATATACTCCCAATTGTCACCCAAAATGTAGAATAAGGAAATATTATGACGTATCGTGTAAGTCGTCTTGGAATTAGAAAAATTGGAGGCATCAAAGGGTCTTGTTACGATTAGGAAACATAGGTTGACACGATACGATAAGATGAGAGAATGCGATAATGAGTAAATGTTCTATGTTTGTATGTGTATTTAAGGATAGATGACTCACTCTTACAATTTCACTTTTTAGATACTGATGGCAGAAGAATTTTATCCTCTGTTCCACTTAACGATCATACCCCTAGAGGAGAGATGGACCCACGATCCCTTATTTGAAGACAACACCTTACCAGATATGTGAGATTTGCCTTTTTATCAACTCATATCATACCTCACGGGTAATTCTCCCGTATAGACCTACCTATCATCTTAACTCAGACATTGCCCCCTAGATATGTTGGGATTCCGCCTGATATTCCAACAGCCCCAAATGCACTCAACTCCTATCAAATCCAAATCCAAATCCACCTGCAGACTCAGCCCCAAATGAAGTCAACAATAAAGAAGGAGGGGAGGAATCGTTAGAGGAAAAAGACCCCTTTGAATGTTCTGATTAAGTTTTCTATAGGAGTTTACTAGTTAAATTTTGATTAAATATTACTTGTGTGTTTTATTAGCTAACCCAAAAACAAGACCAATAATGTTTTATATAACATTGTTATAAGTATGGCATAAGATTTAAAACATTACTTTAAGCTGATGAGATTGTTCTTTCTATTGTAAGATGTTTAATACCTAATATATGTTTAGTATCAAGAAGGAATATTAAAGACAAATTGAAGAATCTAATTTTTTGTTATGAAATCTTAATAACGAACATTTCATCCCACTATTTTAAATCAATTGAAAGAAATTATTTTTTTAATTACAAAATATTAAATAAATTGAGAAAATAAAAAAAGGTATTATAGAGAACAACCAACAAATATACTTGCAACTACTTACTCTTAATTGTACTCCCAAAAAATCATTTCTCAATTTTCTTCCTTACAACTTTTGAATCCAAATTTTGTTTTATTATTTGTAAATTTATTATAATGTTTGAAAACAATTATGTGGTGTTTAAAAACTACCGTGACTTTGCATCGATCACTTAAAAAAATACATATCTACTTATTATCCATCAATTTTTTTAAAAAATTATTATCTACCTTTTCATTAAATAAATATATAAAAAAATAATTTAGTTAAAATGTAATAGAAAAATATTTTAAACTTTTATTTAATTATAGATTATCTTTTTAACAAATTTATTAATTTTAAAATAATAATTACTTTAAAAATCGCATCTAAAATTATTTCTAATTAATTAATATTATAAAAATCTTTACACTCACAATTCATTAAATTAAACTTTATAAAACAACTATTAGATTATAAACACAAACGAATATAAGTTATATTATACTTTGTCTTTCTACTCATAACACTTGCTAAATTTCTATTCTAGCTTTACAAGCCATTTTAATTGATATTACCAACGTACAATTATTTAAATAAAAAATATTATATACATTTGTAAAAATATAATAAAATATGTGATTAATTTACACCTGTATTATAAATCTAAATCATCATCTTTAAATAAGAACAATTTTAGGAACAATGCTTGAATAGGACCGTTTTGAAAAGTTTTTTTAGAAACAAGTTTTTATTCTTTTCAATTATATATATTTTTTATTTTCTATTTCATATTTAATTTAATTCAACAACTAATCCAAAAAAAAAATTAACCATTTCAAATGACTCTCTTTTTATCATTATCCATATACTTGATTTTTTAATTGACTATCTATTTCAATCTATTTTTGCATCTTCCTTTTTAAATTAAATATCAATATTTTACAAAAGAAACTGTCAATAATTAAAAAAAAAATGTATCACAATATAAATTATTTATTAAAATTTTAAAATATAATTTATATAGTAAAACACATTTATTTATTATGAATTTTAATTATAATATAATTTATATATTAAAAAGTATTTATTTATTTTATCTATAAAATGAAATATTAATAAATTAAAACTTTTAGTTGTTCGAAAAGTATATTACATGTAATTTTAAGATATTCGTTAAGTTTCTTTGTTTGGTGTAATGCAAACAAGAAAAATAAAAGAGCAAAAAGTTACAATCATGGAAGTGCCATTCTCATGGCATCCACACTATAAAGTTTTTATAGTTTAAAAACTTTATCCCTTGATGCTCCCATCATAGCAAGGTATCAATAGCATGATTTCCTTCCCTCGACGTATGAGCCAAACGAACATCCCAATCATAGTCCAACAAACAAATGTATAATGCATGTTAATCAAATTAATTGCAACCTGTGAGGTATAATAGCATATCACCCTTTTCCCCCCCTTTGTCTAAGCAAATAGCAAGCCGTTCAAAATGGTCATTAATTTAGATGTCACATTTGTAGCAATTCCAATAGATCTATAAAAACTCGTTATAATATGAAAGAGACATTATTTATTTCTAGCAATCCATGAGGTCTAAAGCCCAACAAGAAAAAAGAACACGAATTAATTCCAACTTCAACCAATGCAACACATCAACGTCAGTGAAGAAATCACCTTCATTAAAATCCAGCAAAACCTATAGCCTTCTAGACACTCCACAGTTGTGAACACAAAACAAAATGGTTTCTAAGAAAGAACATCTCTGACATGCCTCTATAGTGAAGGAGGTTAAGTGTAGGAAGGGCGTTATGAAGCATAAGCCGTCAAGGAAATTTATTATTTTCTGGGTCTAGGAATTCCAAATCGAGGTCCAGGATATATTATTAAAGGCTTATATTTTGCTTTGATAAGCCATTCATACCCTGATTTTGTGTTATACACTCCTCTAATATTCGGGCCCCAGATACAAACATCAAGGGTGTTTCATAGAAAAAAAAAGTTTGATTCTTGATGGTTGATCTTTTACTTTAGATGAGACCATCGTAGAAATAATTTATCAATCTATAACTTGATCCTTGTACACCTCCTTTAAACATAGAGCAGTGCCTGGTATATGAACATAATCAGTTTTGCTACATAAATGATCAGTTTGGTGCCAACAAAAAGAAGATGATCAATCACCTACTCAAATGATATATCCTCCCCTTAAGAAATCCCTTCATTTGGTAATTGAGCTCCACACATAAGATCCTTTAGGATGCGTACCATAAAGACAAGTATTATTTTGGACATATTTATGGGCAAAAATCTAAAGCCAAAAGTATTGGGATTTAGAAATTGGAATTCAACTCCTAAACCAATTTTCCCAATTAAACTACATTTGTTTCTTTCATAGAACAAATTCCAAGCTTTCCTCTACTTCTTGGCATTGAAATTTTATTCCAATTCGCCAAAATGAATTCCTTTATCAGTGTTGTCCTTCCAAAGGAATGCCTAATGCTTTTATCAACCATTAAACATGTTCCTTAGGGAAGCCAATTAATATGCATGTAGTAGTTAAGAATGGAAGACAAGATTGAGTTGGCCAAAGCTAGTCAACCTGATTTATCCAACAATTTGCTCTTCCAAAATCACTTGCTCTTTTTTTTTTCTTTCTATAATAAAATGAAATTAAACTTGTTTCACTATTCCCTTAAAGACACGAAACCCAAAAAAAAAATTTAAATTTGTTAAAAAATATGATACCAGAGAAGACGAATATAATTATTTCATAGTTATTTTAAAAAAGATAATGGGACAACACAATTTAAATGATGATGGACAAAATTAAAAATTTCTTTTTTATTATTCAATATATTATGAAATAACTTTTTATCTTAAATATTCTAAAAAATAAAAATATTTATTATTTTTTCTCTCTCATTCCCATTCTCTCGGTTCTCACTAGTTAATAATTGATTTAAATCACTCTTCCATCATGTATTTACTTTGAAGCAAACCTAATTTTGATCCTAGTATTTTTAAATTAATGAATTTATTCATCAAATTTTTTTAAAAAAAATTATGTAAATTTAGTCTCTCTTAGAAGTTATAATATCTACAATTCTCCATGATTGTAATTAAACTTGATTGAAATATAATCTCAAGAGAAAAATAAATTTAATCCATAAAAATGTGATTAAATGAATCAATACGCCTCCTTTCCCTTAATATCCAATTTCAGTAAATGAGTCTCCTTCATTATTGCTATTCCATCGAAACAGTTGCTAGTATTTAACATCTTTTTGTTTTTCTTTCCATCTTGGTTGGCAACCATATTTTTTTTTCTTTTTCTAGTAAAAGTGAGCCAATCATCACGCTTTATCCACAATTTATTATGTTAGATCAATTTCATCACACATATGTACAAAACGACCACATTATATTCATAATGTGTTAGATAACTTTTAGAATAAATTACGTTAATCACTTTTGAAGTTTCTTAATATTATATAAATATTTTTACTTTTTAACCATTACTTAAATCTTTCTTTTTTATAATGTTAATGTAATATACAAAAAAAATTAATATAAAATTTATCAAAATTTAGTAGATGTTAATATAATGTATAAGAAAGTATTAATATTTTTTAAAATTAAGGAGATTAATGTAAAAATAAAAAAATAATAAATATTTTTATAATTTCATAAAATCTTAAAAATAGTTAATATAATTTACTCAATTGTTTACTTTTCAACTATTATCGTCATTGATAATAAAAAAAACTTTTATCATAATAAACTAGATGGTAAATAAAAAAGGGATCCATACAAGAGTTTGATCCATCTTTGCTACTAGAAAACCAAATTCCACACTCCTTTGTGCGACCATTAAATAATAATAAAAAATCATGCACGGTCCTTCATTTATCACCTTCACTTTATCTTCCACCAAATCAAATTTTTCATGAAAAGTACATTTTCCAAATCCAAAATATCGAAGCCCTATTGTAATTTGCAAATCTTCGTTAGCCTCTCCTTCATCACTTTGTAACCAATGTTTTTTCCCGAGTAATTTAATTACTAGAGCATCCTGTCAAGGAATACAAAGTTCCTTAAACTTTGGCAACAACCTATTACCTTCTTCATGCTCTGTATATATAAGCTAATGAGCAACAAGATCAAACTTCTCCCTTATTGAACGCTTTCCTTACCATTAAGATCTTTGTTACAAAATGAAATCTTGACCTCCGTACCTCCTGTATCCAACAATTTCTTCGACGATGGTTGGGAAATAATTTTTTCCACAAACAAAACGATACCCTCCATCTTATATGCTTGCTTTATTTCCAGTTAAGTTTCAATGCAATTTTAAATTAATAGAATTTTATTAACATAATATTTCTTGTGGCTTCTAAAGAAAGCACATTTATTATAAAAATTTATCTTTGACTCATTTGTTTTTTTAAAGTAAATTTATCCATCTATTCAAAAGAGTTAATTTTAAAAAGTAAAAAAATAGTAATGTCATCATTACTATTTTATCCTTTAACTTAAAACAAATTATATTGGCATTTTTAGATTATTAAATTTGTAATTATAGGGAGATAAATATCTTCATGATAATATAAAATAGAATGTGGAAAATTTTTAATTTACCAAATTTATTAATGAATTAACATATCTATATGTTCCAATAGCAATAGTTGTGACTTTAGAACTGAATGTTATGAAATGGTGGCCAAAAAATAAGAACTGAATATCATTAAATATTTATTACCTTAAATTCAATTCGCAGTTGTCTGTCATCTAAACATGACAGTGCAATACAATTTTTCCTTCGTTTCAAAATATAAACATTTTAAATCTAAAGTAATGTAATTAGTGGGGGTTATGATAATAATATAATCCAGGTTTAAAAATAAATCTTATTTGATAGAAAGTAAAATTATCACTGAACACTAACCTAAAATGAAACACTCAAATATGGAATGAATCGATCGATTTTAAAATAACTAAATTCACCAATTTTTAATTCCTTAAATTCTAACTGTTAAGCCAGCTTTATTGTATTTTCAAAAGCGTTGCTGAAAATAAAAGTATTACGCATTCAAAAAGTCCAAAATAACCAGAGTACTACGCCCAAAGGAGAGGCCGTACTAAAAAAATAGTCAAGACAATTTTGGTAAAAATGTAAAATCTTTAATAGAGTAAATGATTTATTGGTAATACAAAATTACCTAACACGTACCTCCGCACCAAATTCAGCTTTCTCACATCAAAAGTGAAAAGTAAAACTACAAGGAAGCCGACTAAGTGTGATATGGTACATGTTACGTAACTTGTATGAATTGGCTTAAAAAAAAAAAAAAAAACACTTGTATGTGCCTACCTGTATAGTTTGACATACAATTTGGCAATTAGAAGAATTTTCTTTTGACAAAACACAAGTACCCCCGCAACGTAAGACTTTTGTCAATTTGTTGTGTTTCAATTATTAGACAGAGGTGGTAAATGGCTTGCTGCACCAAATAAAACACATTTTTAACGGCAAAGGATTCGAACTCATTAAGCAAGGACAAGTTCTGTGAACGTGTCAGCTTCCTATGCTTATGACCCATGACGCTATCATTAATCCCACAGCAGCAAAATTCCCACCCACCGGGAGCAAAATCATGAAGTCTGATCACTTCTTGCCTTCCGTTTGTTGTTTTTCTTTAAGAAAAAGGCTAAAATGCAATTAATGGAGTAAAGCATCCATTAAACCTAATGTACCAGAATTCAAACTTCACCCTCAAAAAACGATGTCTTGTATCTATAAGGAAAAACCTCTTTTAGCCCTACCCCCACGTCCCATCCCTATCCTGTTTCCTGAAATCACGTGCTCCTCAACAAACCGACAAACGCGGATTGGATGGGTACCCTTTCAAGAAGAAAAAATATTGAGGAGTTCTTTTCTTCGGTTATTATTAATTTAAGTAAAAACCACAAGGAAAAAGAAAGGTTTATGGAGGAAAACTCCACAGGGATGATGAACAGGGTTTGGGACTTATCCGCACCCCTCCCACAAGGCTTTTTACACGCAAGATGGCATCAACAATGGAACATGCATCATCATCACCAGTGCCTTCCCTGAGAACCACCACCACCACCACCTTTGTTCTTCCCAAAGAAGGCATTCTTGGGTTTTGACTTTGGTAACTCATGGATGTCCATCACCTGAATCGTTCTTTGCCTTTTGGCTATATACACCGCACAAACACACCAAACAAGCCGTCAGTTATATATAGAGAGAAAAGTATGATAGCATGAAAATGAAATTTATGGAAATGAAAATTCCACCATTTTCAGCTTCTTTGTAGTTCTCTTGAAGC
The DNA here is from genome assembly GCA_026544285.1 of Pachyrhizus erosus. Taxonomy (NCBI): domain Eukaryota; kingdom Viridiplantae; phylum Streptophyta; class Magnoliopsida; order Fabales; family Fabaceae; genus Pachyrhizus; species Pachyrhizus erosus. The sequence goes on along the minus strand of JAMLFT010004648.1, from coordinate 9,422 downwards.
CGTCTTCTCGCCGAAGCAAGCCTCTCCGCGTCAAAACTGCTGTCCCTCTGTCTCTGCAATCATTCAACACTACGTCAGGACCACTTAGGACCCCCTTTTTACTTAAACAGTTAACCGCACCACATCTGTATTTCAGAGACACCAAAACGGTTATGAAATCATATCCGTACGTTTTGAGCAGCTGAAGCAGGGTTTGAAACTGAAGGTGATGGCGCGGGTTTTCGCCGAGGTTCACTGCGGGGGATTACTTTCGGTTTGTGATCTGCTTCTGAGGTGTTACGGTCAGACCCTGAGCTACCATCTGCGTCAGCACAACACAGCATATCAACCTAGTTGAAACAACAGTATATAAAAGATTTGAATCAGATGCCAATATGCTATACTCACTGTGTGGATTTGGCGAGTATGCAAAATCGGGAATCTGCAAAAGGAATAGAAGAATGAATATTAGCTCAACTTTCCAAAGGAAAAGCACTAAGCCAAAAAGATTTCTTTGACCTCAACCTGCTGATGATGCCCATTTTGGGTGGTTTTCTGCACAGGCGAGTCTCCATCAGCTGTCATTACCATACCAACATCACCATTAATTACCATTAATAATTTCACATGCCCTTCATAAAATCCCCCAATATTATTAACCTAATAATCAATAATTACCCATCAGAGTGTTGCTTCCTCCCTGGGGTTTCAACTTCACCCACTCATCCACAATTTCCTTCCACTTCCTGCGAATAACATGAACCAAGTCAATCAATTGAAACTCACGGAATACGACAACATTAATTTCCGCAAAGAAATTGAAATTTAATTTATATTTCTTCCTAAACCTGACAAGCAGCTTCACCAATCGCCGAACGTCGTTTGAAGGATGCTTCCGTAATCGATTCACGTGCCTCCCGATGTCAGTCTCCTACAGGAATCAAAGTTCAAACACCGTAAAGTAATCCATCAAGGGCAAAAAAAAAAAAAAAAGTTCCGAAACAAAAATTAATTTACCTTCAACGCTTGGAATGTAATATCCATGTCCGCGAGGCTTTGCAGCAACTCCACCAAAGAATCTTCAGACTACAAAGGAAAACAAAACAGAGACATTAGTTAAATAATTTCTAATTGAGCTTATAAACTGAATTTTTTTTAAAAAAAAAGACTCGTTGAATTGAACAATACCTGGTCAGGGTCTTCGAGTTGCTCTTTAATCTCTAGAATCTTCTTCTGTTCGTCATCGAACAAACCACCGTAAGGATCCAACTCCTCGCCTTCTTCGACGTCGTTGGCGTCGTCGTTTTCGAGAGACTGCGGAGTGGCAGGGGAAGCGGCGGCGACAGCCCCGCGGCGTTGGTCTGGTTGCCGTTGGGGACTGGGGCTAGGGCTACTCTGTTTCTTGATTTGGTGGCCGTTGAGTCGTTGGCCGTCGTCACAATTCCGGCAGCGCGGAGGCGCGGCCGTGGCGGCGTAGAGACGCTCGACGATTGCATCGCGGCGGCGCTTCAATTCGGCGGCGGAATCGACGGAGGCGACGGCGATTGCGGCGTCAATGAACATCCAGACGTCGACAGCGGCGGTCTCCAATATGGATCGGAAATCGTCCAAATCCATAGCCGAAGCGCGCGCGCGGAATTGAGGAAAGAGGTTAGGAAAAGCGATAAATGAATCGGAGATTGTATAAATATAAGATGAGTTTCTCGTGTTTCTGTGAAACGCTAATAAACGCAGAAAAAGAATATGGGAAGATTCCTTGTTCTGTTGCTTAGGCTTTGGGAGCAATAATAGGATAGGTTCTAATGTAACATCAGGGGATCTAAATTATTCGAAACGAAAACGGCAAGGGGCAGATCGAAACGACGAGGGAGTAATAGCGATGAAAAACGACGTAGATCTGAGGGGATCCGGAAAGGGTTGCAAGTTGTGGATAATGGAGAAGGGGATAGTACAGAGGGGACGAGGATTGAGGAGTGAGTATATTCCAGAAGAAAAAACCCTTAATTATTTTAATTGATTTGATATTAGTTTTGTTAATTGAAATTTGGTTGAAAGGTGGTGCGGTGTGTGTACGTATTGGTATCGTTAAGGTATGGCCGCAGAGTGTAGACCTGTGGGTGACCAATACCAATACCACCACCTTACTTGTGCGTTTCCTTTGGTCCCAAACTGCTTTTTTTAATTTTTGTTGTGGGCTAAGGGAGATGAACGGCATTTTCAATTCTATGCTTCTCTCTACTTTGGCCATGTTTCTATTGCTAAAATTAAATTAAATAATATTTAATGTTATTATTTATATCATTTAAAATAAGATTTTTTACATTTTTCTATCTAGTTGTAAATTAATAAATCATAAATCAATTAAATGATTAAAAAATTAAAATGTTTTTTATGATTGTAAAAAATATACTTAATAATAATTTTCTATTCTTAATATATATATATGACTTAGTGACGTTTTTAATCCATTGGGTAGCATAATTGTATAATTTTATTTTTTTTATGTTCTAAATGTGTTAATTAGGTCATTTATACATCGTAAATATGCAATTTTAGTCTTTTGTATTTTAATTGTGCAATTTTAATTTTTCAAGTATTGCAATATGTGATTTTAGTCTTGTAGATATTACAATCATAAAATTTTAGTCCTCAAAATTTCATAATTGTTAAATTAAATTTGCAATATGATATACTAAAATTGTGATATTTAAGATATTCAATTTACACAATTGAATCTTAAAGGACTAAAATCACATATTTGTGATACTTAAAGGACTAAAAGTGAAATTAAGCGCCCACACACACATATATAACAAAGAATCAAGTTAATCCAAGAATAACTTTGAGAAAGTTATTCACCTATTTCAACCATTCATTTTCTTAAAATTTAATGGTTCTAGTGATTAACTAATATTAACTATTAGATTTCAAAAAAGTGAACGATAGAGATAAAAAGTAACTTTCTTATAATTACTTTTAGAGTAACTTGATTTTTTTCTCCCTCTTATCTCTCTCTATATTAATATTATTGAGAATAATAAATGAATTAGATTTATTAGGTAAAACCATCTACCCACTTTTTTGGTATAATGGGTTAAGAGGTCTTAATTCACCAACTTGTTTGGACCTGTCTCATTTAATCCATTAGGAAAATAGGACTCGACAAGGTAGGACAATTTGTCTTGTTTGGTTGATTCATCAAGTTTTCCACTTAACTTTTAATTGTTGGGAATCTTGAATGAATTTTTTGGGAATGTTGTATGAATTTGATATTCTGATGGAGTAGTATTGTAATGACATTTCCTTCAATTTTGCTATATGTATTTTGAAGGCACCTAGCATTGTGCTTTACACTTGTCAACTAGAGATAATCCGATATAATTAATGCAATAAAATGTTTGTTTATTGTTTTACTACATGATGTAAATAAGTACATGTTTCTTACTTTGTTACATGATAAGAGACATTATTTGATAATTTATTATTTTTATTTTTACTCATGGTTTTTATAAAATGGGTAATCATAAATTTAATTTAGTTAACTTTAAATTTTCCAACTTTTAAGTATTTATGTATTTTTATTCATTTTTAGAAAATCCATAAATGAGTTTCCTTTTTCTTTTGTTTTCAATGGGACAACCTAATGCTAAACAAAGTAGGTTTAACTTTTAACCCACTCTTGCAAGTAAGGTTAATAAAGAAACATGTATCAATTCAAGCTTGAGCTATCCATAAGCAAAATAAGATGAGATGAATAATTATGGATGGTATTAAGTATTCAAGAGGAAGGAAAAACTTTAAAACAACTACAGTTAGTTAGGTTTGGTTTTGAAAAATATGACCTATCAAAACTTGATTCCAATTGAAGTTTTTCCTAATATATGTTAAAAAAACTAGGTTTAATTACAATTTTGGTTCCTCTATTTTATTAAATTTGCAAATTTAGTTCCTTTATTTTAAAATAAAAACATTTAACCCTCCTACTTTAGAATTTTTGTAATTTTTGTCCAATTTTTAACTTTACCTATATTTATTTCTTTTGTTTTATATATTTTAATTAATAAAATCATTTTTGATGGTGTCTTAAATGAATATGTTAGGTCTAAGGTTCAATCAAATTAAAATAAAAGAAATAAAACTAGACTAAATTGTAAATTTAATCAAAATTGTGAATTTTTTAAAGTAGAAGAACTAAAAGCATGAATTGGACAAAATAGATATATCAAAAATGTATTTAAGACAACAAGCTAATTATAAAAGTCAACCTTTAGTTCATTTTTTTGCATAAATGCCATCACCCTAACCCTAACTTTAGTATCTCCCTCTCGAGTTTGACATATTTCTCCTTTATTTTCTTCTTCTTTTGTTGTCTTAAGTAGTCATTTGTCATTCTATTTGATTAGAAATTCTTTCACTCCATCTCACCTTATTTGTCATTTATTGGTCATTTTGACCTTTGCTTCTTTCTTCATTTTTAAAGTTGAATGTTGATCATAGTTAGTTATTCCTCTAATATCATTGGTCATTCCATCTCGCTATCTTTGATTTCTTGTGGAGCCTCCAAGTATGCGTACTTGCTTACAATTTCATTATTTGTGTTCTTTTTTTCTTTTTGTCTTTTTTGACCTTAACATTCAATTTCTTGATATTGGTTTTTATGTTTTGTTTTTCTCCATTGGAATAAAGAGTTTCTCTAATACCAATGATTATATAAAAGGAACAAGAAAAGATTGTCAACAAAGCATCATCACCTTTAGAAGTAAACAATATGATATTATCAATTTCCTTTCTCATGTAATCCTAAGATTTTTCAAAAGCTAAATTTTTTATTTTTACTTCATCATTTCATTTCTATTATTTTGTAAATATCTATTAAATTGCTTTCTTTTAGCTTTTGATTTATGTTAATAAAAATCTTTAAGGTTGTGTTTGGTAACAAATAATAAAAAGATAAGTCTTAAATAAAGTCAAAACATAAATCAATAAGTAGGGAGTTTTACTTTTATCATCACATGCCATAAGATTTGATCAAGATTCTTTCTATTTTTTTTCTCAAAGGTAAAAAAATAGTTATGGAAGAAAGCAAAAATGTTGAAAAACATAATAAATATGATGGTATTTATTATTATCATAATAAATGTTTTTCAATAAAAATATTTCCTTTTTAATTACCTTTTTATTATTTTAATTCATAAAAAATGATAAATGATATTTTTTATTAAAATCAAATTAAATTTTAATCATATTAACTTATACTCAAAACGTCAAATTCAAATTAAAAATCTCATATGAATAAAGTAAAAAAATAAATTGTGAAAATATCAATTTTTTTAATCAATATTTATTGATTTTAATCAAATTTAAATTTAAGTTAAATAAAAATAACATTAAATTATAACTAATTCATCCAAGTATATAATTTGATATTATATTATGATATATATGATTTTTCTTAAAAGTTTAAAATGTAATTAACCTTTTTACATGTATTAATTATATTAAATTATAAATAATGTATATTCATAATTTTACACTAAATACATATAAACTTATATTAAAAATCAAATTTTTTCATGTCTAAAATAATAGTAATAATATATTTTATTATAAATATTTTGATTTCTCAACCTTATATTTTGTATCACGATTAAATTCAATTTTTCTCTAATATCAATAATTAATAAATGAATAGTTTAATATATTATGAATATTATATTTAGAATACAAATATTAGATAATGCAATAACTTTTTTCAATTAGTTTAATTTTTTTGAAATAATATTTATAATAAACAATTACTATAAATATAAAGCAACAAATTCAATAAAATGTATACTTAAATAACAATGACAATGAAATAATTTATTCAAGTATATCCTAGAAACATTTATTTACAATATCAAATAATCAAATTCACATGTTAATAATTTGTATGAGTTAAAGTATGAATGGATCTTAAAAGATCACATGATATGACACCTTCTAGTAATAAAAAGATGGAAGTGTGAGTGACCTACATGAGTAAAGACAAATTTCTTTAAATTTTTTTCTAAGTTTTACACAATAAAGAGTAAGTTTGCGTGAACTCTTAAGAAATGTATGATATGTTATTTTTTCTTCATTTATGTTTTTCTTGAGATATATAATAGCTATTTTATCCTCTCTTTTTTTAGCTAATGCTTAGATCTTTTCATGTGACTATCAAACATTTTCTTTATCTTTTCAAAGAACAATATTTTCTTCAATTTTTGACAAACACTTTTTACATTTGAAACAAACAATATCGGATTTGTCTTCCTTTGATAGCTTATTCTTAAGCATCTTGTTTTTTGTTGAGTGAAACTTACATCTTTCTTTCTTCTTCGATATTATTTTGAAGATAAGATAAATCTTATTTTTTTTTTATCAAGATTGATTGGATTTTTTTTTTAGAATTTCCTACTTTTGTATCAATGGAAGTACTTGACATCATTCCTCTAGTTTAGATAAAGATCGTAAATTATGAGAAACCCAAGTAACTCATGTTTTTAAGATTCTAAGATCACAAGCTTTTTAAATGGTTGTGCTCTTTTCTTCTTAGGTGAATTTCTTTTTAAGTTCTTAAAGATTGTTCAATATGGTTAAGAAACGAAATATCTCATTAGTAGTTTCATGATTATTCATTTTTTACATCTTTTATTGTCTCGTAAAAAAACCTAGCATTCTTCATTTGACATTGTTGGTACCTTCAAGAGTGAGAGTAAGTAATAAGGCATTTGACCTTGACATTAAGTAGCATTTTGTTGATTTCCTCGGGTCCATCGTGACTCTAGAATAAAATTTCCATTTTCTCTTAAAGGTTTAAAATCTCCTCTTATTATAACTTGCCAAAAATTATAATTAGTACAATTGATGAATATTTTCATCCTATCTCTCCAATAAGGATAATTATTTCTAAAAAAATTTGAGTCTTGAAATTAAAGATCTTTAAAAAATGAGTTAATTTTCTAGATTTGCTATGATAATTTATAGATTTTCTTCTTTAACACTATAGAATACTATACAACAAGCATTTTCTCTAACATTGTAAAGTATTATGCAACATTCATGTTTTTTCTTTTCTTAATTAACTTGATTTGCATCACTTATAAGTGAAAATATTAATTAAATCATAAAATTTATCAATAGCTTTTTTGTTCAATGCCACTTCAAAAATTCATTTATCAATATCAAAGTCCGCACTTTCAAGCATCTTGTTACGAAGATAACATTATAAAAAATAAAAATGAACACTTATACTTTGTTAATACAAATAAACAAATTTGAAATTTATGCTCTTAGTATAACAAATGAAATTCAATTCATGCAATAAAAATCACAATTAAAGAGCTGATTCTCACATAAAACAAGAAACCATGAAGTTAAACAAGTCAAGCAAACAAACATCTGAACGATGGAGTCAATTATTATAACATTATGATACAGGAGTCACAAGGCTGAGACACGTTGAATTTAATTCAAGTCTGGGGACCAAGAAGTGCCAAGAACCAACGTTAGTTCTGGTATCATGTTGAAGGAAGTGCCAAGAAGCTGAAATAGCAACAATGAGGCAAAATGGGCCTAAGGCAAACCAAGGAATTTTCTTCTGTTTTACGGATTCGATGTTCTTAGGAAACAACTCTAACGATTAAAATTTGCAGCTATGTGGTTCAGTAATGGTGTTGGCAGTCCGGCTCAAAAGAATTTGGGCCCAAGTGTGTGTCTGGTGAAAAGATAGAGTGAGACCATTTTACGTTATCGGATATTATTGCCACAAAGCCCAAAAGTTGCCTAGCTTAGGAATGGCTTGATTAGAAACTCAGTATAAACATATATTTACACATTATATTTATACATAAATATATGTACGTATATATGCAACAAGAAAACAAATTCAAGCATAGTTTATGATACAAAAAAAATTAAAATTTTAATTTTTCATCCTGAAAATTTAATTTCTATAATTGAAAATTTAGTTTTTAATTCTTCAAAATTTAAAAGATGGGATTTTTTTATATTAATTAATAAATTATCCTAAATTTATTCAATCGAGTTTCATGAATACTTGGTCAAAAAACACAATCTTAACATCTTAAAATTAAATTTTCGAAAATAATTAGATTTTCTAACTCTTTTTTTAAAAATAGGAAATAAAATTTCGATGTTACAGTGGATGCAGAACATTCATGAAAAAAAAAAAGCATGATTAATTTTTTTTTATAAAAGATCAATTACTAATTTGTGGAGAGTTAGTTATCTTACGGACAAATGTAGGTTGGTGTGCAGAACAATAAATCTGTTTCAAAAGACACGATGGTTTTTTGGTGTGCATTAATTGAATTCCACAATGTTTCTAAAAAATCACAATTAATATTCAATTTTTTAATGCTACACTTTAATATAAAATTAACTAATCTAATTATTCAAATATTTAATATTATCTTTTTAATAATGCATATCAAAATTTACATAATTTGAATATTTGCTGATAAATTATCTAGTTAATAAAGTAGTGGAAAGAAGTACATTACTTTTTGATTTGCATAAAAATTTTATAAACTTAATCAACTATATTCAAACTTTAATTCAGTGGTTAGATTAGTTAAATTTGTATCTCATACAAAATTATTAAGTTGTGTAAGTATAAAAGTGTTTTTTTTTTTTTGTTTTACATTAAAGATACTTTTCAATCAAGTTGGAGACTAATTTCTTGAAAATGTATAAACCACCTAAATAAACATTTTCTATCTCAACAAAGTTTTTTCTCTGAATTTTGTTAAAGAAAACTATTAGGTGATTTAAGATTATTAAATGTTTATGATTTTAATTAATTAATCTTTACATAATATGTATTTAAATTTTTAATTTTTTTAAAAAATAATAAACTTAATTACATATAATATGTAATGTATTCTAAGATCATACGATAATTCTCGTTTGCAAGTGGTGTAAAGGTTTAACACTTAATTTCAATCAGTTCATAAGTGACTGCCAAAAGCAGGTCTGGAAGTGGGTCTTGAGTCAAATAAAGACCCATATGATGTAATGTATCGCTTTATAATTTAGATCCATAGTGGCAAATTCCTTATCAAAATAGAGTGCCTGTGTGTATTCATCAGAGTATTTAATTTGGGAATGAATGTAATCAATACAAGGCTTGAGATTTTAATTAGACTGTTGACATTTTGTTCTGGTGAACAAATTTGTCTTAGGGACGTTTGATATATATAAAAAATTGATGATTCTTGAAAAAATATAAATTTTTAAAATAATTAAAATTTATTTAATTATTTATAAATAATTTTAAGAAAATTCATATTTATAAAAAACAACATAGTATTTTTATCAAAAAAATTTATTATTTATCATATTAAATGATCTAAAAAATAATATAATATTTTTATTACAGTAAAAATATTTAATTT
>JAMLFT010004647.1:0-19103 GCA_026544285.1 Pachyrhizus erosus | reverse complement strand
GAAGGAAATTTAATAAAAAATAATTGATATTAAAATATTTGAAATAACTAGCTATTTGAAAATTAAAATTAATTAGTTAATTAATGCTTATAAGAAAAAAATAAAAAATTAAAACAAATCATTTATTAATTTTTTTATTTTTATTAATTTTACATAAATAATAATTAAAACTATATTTATTATTTTTCTTTTAATTTTTATAATTTTTAATATATTTAAAATTACAAAATTAACTCTTAAAATTTTGAATTTTTTTTTACTAATATATATTATTTAAGTAATGAATGATATTACTTTTACGTAATAAATATATATATATATGTATATTTTCTTAATAGTAAGTAATCAAGACATCATAAAAAAATCTATATAAGTTAATGATTAAATAACATAAACAAAAAAAATGTGACAATACGTACAAATTCACATATATCATTTTAATTTTGAATAAAACAAGTCGTATTTTATTTTTTATGTGTCTTTTTAAACTGTTTTTTTAAAAATATAAATTCTATTTTTTTAAGTCAAGAAACAAATTCCATTTACTTAAAAGAAATATACTTTTTTTTTTAAAAGTCCTTCTTTCATAAGCTTTTTTTTTTTTTAATTTAAATACCAAAAACATGTAGGGTAACGTAAATACAACGAGCGTAACCCTCTGAGTTTGTTCTGTGGTCTCTCTGAAGAAGAAATGAAGCAGCTGCCAACGCTGCTGATGAAGTCCCTCTCATTCTCATTTTGTTCTTTGCCAGCTTCCACAACCACCCTTCAACAGATTGCTCTCCATCAACCCAAAGGTGTTACTTCCCTCTCTCTCTTCTGTGTGTGTATTTATTGAGTGTTTTTTTTACTTCCTCCTCAGTGAGAGACTCATTCGTTTCCTTACATATATTCCACACAAACTATTTATTTTCTTTTGATCATATTTTAGTGACTAAATGGCTGGAAACTGTTCTTACAATTAAATAATGGTGTATGTTGAGTGCTTGCCTTAGGTAAACTCTGTTGTGATGCTGTGTTTGTAATTTGTGTTTGCATCAAGGGAATGTTTGGATGTAAGCTAGAAGTGGTTTTGAAAGCTTCAAAACTGAAAATATAGAGTTTTTTTAGTAGAGAAACTCTTAAAAGCACTTTTAGCCTTATATCCAAACAGACTCACTCTAAAAGTAAGAGGAAGTTTGGTGTAGACAATGAAAAATGCTCAGTGGCTTGTTGTTGTACTCTTAATGAGTTTTGTCATGCAGGGCATGGAGTGGTCCACTAGTTCATTCAATTACCAATGTTTGAAACAAAGATGCTTGGTGTAGAGAACAGTACTCTAATGAGGGTTTTAAATTGTGGTTTTGGTTGTCGAAATGGCTGAAAGTCACGGGCAAATGTTGTTGAAGTAGCCAAAATTGCAGTTCCGAACGGAGAAATACTGATAATTATGGGTTCAAAAGTGTGACTATTGTCTTAAACTTTAAATCTTGTTGGAGATCTCATATCCACTAGTGATATGACCAAGTTAAGGTATATATGTGAAGGGTAGTCCTTACTTTACAAGTTGGTTTTGTTGAGTTGAGTGAGACCTAAACTTGAATTCTAAGAAAGCTAATGAGACACGAAACTTTTTTAAAGAATGATTGTTCATTAATGATTAATAATGTTTACGAAAGAAGCAAGAGGTGCTGTGTATTAGTTCAACAAGATTTTGCACTTTGACTCTAGCTTTTAGAATTTGGATCAAGGTTTACTATGTATGTTTGACATTGGTGTTGCCCCTGCTATTTTGCTCATTACATTTTAAGTAAAAATGCCATATGTCACAGTGATAGTTTTGCTTTTTAGGACCGTGGCTTCATCTGCATGTTTTCACCATGCATAAATACTTGCATATAGTGCTATAGATTAAGTCATCAGTCATACATGGGAAAGTCATATTCTTATAAACTCACTGAGTTATGTTATGAGTAGTTTGGGTTTGGTAGGTATTGCAAAGGTTGTACTTAAAAAGGGGAAGACACAAATCTTTAAGGATGGCAACCCAATGGTGTACAGTGGAGCTGTTGATAGAATCATTGGGAGGCCACCTCCTAAGACTGGGGACGTTGTTCTGGTAGCAGATGGGACTGAGAAACCAATTGGATGGGGCTTGTACAACTCAGTTTCTATGTTCTGTGTTCGGCTCATGCAGTTTGAAGATGAAGCTACCAGGTTTGTATATTACACATATATAGGTATTCATTCCCTTCTATTTAGCTTAAGCCCATAGAGCAAACAATGTAGGACAAACCAAGAGTGTGCTTCTTGGCAAGATACTCCCTTGATATACAAACCAAGAGTACTTATCTTGGGCAAGGTATTCCCTTGACTAACAAACCAAGAATAGTCATCTAGTGCAGAGTGCTCCTCTGGCTCAAGTTTAAGATATTCTCTAAAGAAGTGGAATCACACTATTATTATGCCAAAAGTCTTCCAATCATGTAGTACCTAAAAGCCTGAAGGGTATCTATAACCCATAGATAATAAAAATCCTAGACAAATCCTAATAAAATATGCCATCATAATCAAAATGTGAATTTTATATGATATGAAATCCTGGTCAAATAAAAAATGTTTTCATATAATACTTCTATATGGCTTCACCAGACCTGTGATCGTTTAATTCTTTATGATACAGCAATTCATCTTGTGCACTGAATATGGAGAAACTGATTGAAACAAGAATTGATGCAGCTGTTGAAATGCGTAGAAGGTTGGGTCTTCCATCAGTCCACACAAATGCATACCGTCTAATCAATAGTGAGGGTGACAGGTGAGAGATGAAGGCTTGAACTTTTCTTCTGTATGTACCATTTAATGTACCCTGTCCGGCACTCATAGATGCTATGTAAATATGAGTAACAGAAGATGGATTTGAATTGTAATAACCTTGCCCATGTGGCAAGGTGCATAGGAAGGAAGGGGAAATGGTTAGAGAGGCAAAGATAAAGGGGAGGGAAAGTTAGGGGAGATGGCAGGGAGTGATTGGGTGAGTTTTGGTGGAGCCTTTGGGCAGGGAGGTGCAGATCCTTGAACTTCTACAGTCTTCTATCCTTTGTTTCTTGTTTTGTCAGTGATTCTAATCTGTGTACGTGTGGTTTATTAGAGTTAAGTATGCAATACGTTAAACTTAATTTCATCAAGGATGCCTTCTAGCTCTTCAATAAATACGTATATGCATGCTCAACATTCACCATTTTGGCTACCCATCACTTTATAAATTAATGTATTATATCGTTTTGTTTTCTTGCGAAGTTGTTAATGATAATGTCCTTGATGCAATGTACTACCAAGCACCCGCAGTACTATAATATTAGTTTCTGGTACATGTTTTGCCCGATGCATATATCTCCTATTTGAATGTCTTCCCTTGTATATCTTCAAATACTGAGAAGGTCTGATAAAGAAAATTGCTTGATTTTGAATTTGGTTTCACTTTCCCTACAGATTATCAGGGTTGATAATTGACGTCTTTGGAGATGTTGCTGTAGTAGCGTCATCTGCTGCTTGGGTTGAGAAATACAAATCAGAGATAGAGGCCTGCATCAGGAAAATTGACTGTATCAATCATGTAAATTGGAGGCCATCTGTTGATATTTTAAAGGAAGATGGGGTTAATGAATCTGATTTAAAAGAAATGCGTTCATCTACATGTCCTGAAAGAACAAAGGTATGTAATGATTCATCAACAATACAAATTGTTTTTTATTTATTTTTATTGTACTTGAACTTTGGGGACAGGGTGCTTTGTCTTGTTGTATGAGAAAGTCTAAGCCTGACATTGATATTGATAAAGGAACAGGTGTTCTGCATAGACAGCAGTCTTCTTATTTCTTAAAGATTTCCTCTTTGGTATCAAATTGATGTGTGGCACAAGATAAATAGCCGCAATAAATGATAAGTACTCCGTAAGGTTAACCACAAAGTTGAAGAATCACCGAACCAACCTTTCTGCCTTATATTATGTATTTGTCTAAAGATATTATAATTGAACATACCTTGTTAAATGGTAACTGTTTCCATTTAGAATAAAAATAATTTACTCGTATGTGTTTTGTTATTCTTGTATTATGTACTCAAATATATATTTTGCACCTTAAAATGTGTTTTAGATATATAATGTTTCCAGAACTAAAGATCTGAAAAATATGGCCTGTATATTCACTTCTTAAAACCTTTTTCCTGTGTCAGTGTGGGTGGGGGGTGCAGTTACCACCTACTACGGTTTACACTCAGACATGCGAAATTTACTGATTTGCCTATTTTGGGGCATGTTGTTCCTATCTGTCAGATTGTCGAAAATGGAATTGTATACACAATTTCATTGAATGGCCAGAAGACGGGATTCTATGCTGATCAGCGTGAGAATCGCCAGTTTATATCAAGAATTTCAGATGGTCAAAAGGTTCTTGATATTTGCTGCTATAGTGGCGGTTTTGCTCTAAATGCTGTGCGTGGTGGTGCTGTAAATGTCATTGGTACATTATATATTGTTAATCCTCTCTCTCTCTCATTCTTTTTAGATTATCATTGTTTATGACTGACATTATAATACTGTAGATAATTTGGTTGTTCAACTGTCTGATGCTTGAAATTTACAAATGAAGGATGCATATAAATTACCATCATTGGGCTAGTGATGTTAAGTTTAATTGACTCTAATCCAAATTTGGAACTAAACTTATAACATGTTCTAGGAAATTTTAAGACAGTTAAACCTATTAACTATTGATCAAGCAAGAGTCTACAACTTATTGTGCAGTTGCTAAAGGCTGACCATTTGCATATCAGCTGTGACTGTGATCCTGTTTGTTAGAGAAAATTAAGAATGGGAATGAAAAAGTATGGGAAATACTGACTCAATATTGTGTCTCCCTCTCTATATCATACTAAGTATGATATAAAGACTAGTACAAGAAAGATAGGCCCAGCCTGACAAGTCATAATAACTATTCTGTATCACCGCTGATTGGATTGTTTTATGTAGTTAAATTTCTTTTCCCTGGCTTGAAATACAAGTTTCCAAAGGTAGATTTGAGATTCATTAGTAGCAATAGAGAATTTTCTTGAGTTTACATTATAATGATCTTTTAAAATATCCTTTGCAGGAAACAAATATACGGGGATAGTTTATCTGATCAGTATTATGTTTTTATTGTGACTACTGAACTTGATTTAATAAGTCTGATTATGTCAACAATTTTGTCAGGCATTGATACATCACTGCATGCTTTGGACCTTGCTAAAGAAAATGTTGTACTCAATAACATTGATCCTGGAAGAATATCCTTTTTGAGGGAAGATGCAACTGAATTTATGAAGGGTGCTCTCTTGAGAAATGAATCCTGGGATATTGTCATCATTGATCCTCCTAAATTAGCACCAACAAAAAAGGTATCAATTATAGCAGCACGCATAGTTATGTTATGGTATAATTTTACACTAGGGCTTCAGGTTAGATGTCAAAGTGTTGCAATGGTTTTAGGCTTTTAGCTTTAATTGGGTTTATCGAACGAAATGCTTGTGGATGCAAATAAATATGCTAATCCTTTTTCTGATATGTGTATAAGTTACAAACAGCCTACTCTCACCAAAATGATTCTTTATAAGAAAATTTGAACCATGACTTTTTAGATAGTATGAATGGATGTGTTCCCAGTAATGGGGATTCTTCGTTGCTTGTTTATGATATGGTTTATGTTTTTGGTTTATTTTTTTCTTTCATTTTCTAATATGTCCAATAACATTCTGTTGTTAACTAATATTACAAAATTGATCAATGTGATCGTACTTGTATATGTGTGTCTGTGACTGTCATGTTTGTGGGTTAGCTTATCATGTGTTTCCACAGGGTGACAGGTTGCTTCTATGGTCTAAAATCTGATAGTTTTGTAAATTCTCAACGATTTGCTTTAGGATATGTTTCTTGAAAATCTTCACATAAATTGGTCAAATGCTACTTAAATGTCTTTTTTATTCCCCAAAATACGTAACTGTCTTAAAAAATGTTTCCATTTTGAAGTGATTAAAAATATGTTTTTTCTTAAACATTTCTTAATGAATGTAGAGCTTTGAAGTGGTACTTACCTTGCTTTCAGTGTAGTGATTTGCTAGAAGTAGAAGATTGAAATCTAAACCCACTCCTGTTTTTGGAAATTATATAAAAAAATTTCTCTCAGATTTGTTGTAGTACTGTAATAAGTTTTGTATGACTGATAGATCTTTTAGAGTTAGTGATTGCAGACTCTTAGTCTTGTTTCCAGTTTGTGGATTCATCACAAATACTGATACTTTCCTTCTGTCTGAATGAGGTTTTTGGTGATATTACTTTTGAAAGTCAGTGTGCTTTGTCATGGGTAGACAGATTTTAGATTCTGATTTGTGGTGAACAAGTGGTAAATGAAGCAAGGATAGGCAAATGTCCCAGTTGGATTCTTAAATTGGATTTTTATATAGCTTACAATCAGGTCATCTGGGGTTTTAGGTTGTCTCTTGACTAGTATCTTAATGTAATTTTTAATGGTGAGCCTAAGGTTTGATTTTGTGGCCAAAAGGCGAGGTTAGGAGATCCTGTCTCCTTTTTTGCTCACATTGCTCTTGGTTGATTAAATTCTAGTGACATTGCCTATATGCTTATAAAGGCAGTTTAAGTGGGCATAGAAGGGGCTGTAGATTTTCATTTGCAATTTGCGAATGATGCCATCATGCTCTTACATGAGAATATTGAAAGCTTTTGCTATGTCCTCTCTTTGTTTAAGCTTTTTGAGTGCTCTTCTGGGTTGAAAATTAATATTGCTAGTTTCTTATTTTAATTCTATGACAGGTTGTTACGTTTTGGGGTAGCCCCTGGAATTAATTTTAGTCCCTTGGATTGCCTGAACCAATTCTTACCTTTCATGGGTTTAGTAGAAGTAAAGAAGTTAACCTTTTTGTGGGAATAAGCAATCTGTGTCATACATTGATCATTTACACGAAGCAGAACTCCCTTCTAAGTTTCTTTGGGATAAAATTAAGCATTTGGCTTATATTTGGTTTATTGGATTTGGTGTAAAGCACGTGATCTTTCAAATGGGATTCTCTAACAGATATAATGAGTGATTGGGAGCTTTGCTCCGCAGATTTTTCTCTTTTTACTAAATTGTTTTCTGTTTAGGAGGATTCCTTATCATCACATCTCTTGTTTATTTTTCCTCTTTGTCTTAATGGAGTTCTTTTAATAAAATTGTACGAATCTTCGGTTCTGTTTTTAAACCCATTTTCATGGGTAGTTGATTTTGAAACAGCACTCAAGGGAAACTGCAAGGCAGCTGAGCTCTTACTTCTATGTGTGATGCACATACACATACTTACTGCATTGAATATATGATGGGGGACAAGGATGAGATCAAGGCGTGTTTTTGCTTATTGAGTCATTGAATCATAAGATATTTTAATGCCATAAGTTATGGGCTTATGCAAACAGTGCTTTACTTCAATTTACTTGGAATTGAAAGCAATTACATCAGTATAGATCTTGCAAATTCTTGTATGAGCTGGTGTTGTCTCACAATTTGCAGGACCATTGTTACTTCTGCTCACTTTTCTTTCTTCGAATGTTTTATTGTCTTACAGGTTCTACATAGTGCATCTGGTATGTACAGGAATTTGAATTCACTTGCCATGCAACTTACAAAAAGAGGTGGTCTTCTGATGACCTGTTCCTGTTCTGGAGCTGTGACCCAAAGTGGGATATTCGTGCGTATCCTTCAGGTATTAACCTATATTCTTTAGATCCAACCTGAGGTTCATCAGCAAAGAATTATTTTATCTTAAATAATAATCTTGATAGGTCGTGAGTTTAATAATCATAATTGTGTCTCTGCTTTAGCAGAAGACAGTGGATAATTTTGAATAATAAAAGAAAATGTCAAGTGAAATTTTTAGTTTTTGTTTAATAACTTATTTTTCAAAAGCTCTCTAAAGAAGGTGCCAAAATAAACAAATATTTCTCTGAATGTTTGGCCAAACTTTTCTTTTGATCGATCTAAAAGCTATTTTAAAGTTAAAGTTCAACATTATAATTCTAAAAAATGAAGTAGAAACTGTTTGATAGTTTTAGTTTTAAAATTCCTTATAAAATAAGAGGTTTTGTTTTATTGTCCCACGTTGATTAGTTTAGGATGAGAGGGAGAGGAAGGCTAGGACATGCAACTTATTTGTAGAAGCCACTTCAATTAGCATCTTTTTTTTAAAGTTACTTTCCTCCTTTTTCTTTTATAAAAATTAAGCTCCTTAATTTTTTAAGAGTTTCTCTCCAAATGTTTAGATCTAATTTATCCTTTTAAAGAGAAGAAAAAAAGAAGCTAAGCCAAACTGAGTGTGTCTGATACAGTTGCAAAAATTAAATTATTCATGGTTATAATAAATTATATTCAGAATCAGCTTTTGTTTGGGTATGTTTGCTGAAAAACAATTTTAAGACAATCTATTTTGTTTAGATAGTGCAAAAAAATCACTTTTACATAGTAATTACAAAAATAGTAGAATGGAGTTATTTATATATATTAGTAAATTTTATATTTTTTAACATTAAAACTTTGTTGAGATGTTTATTTCTTTCATATTTTCTAATTAATTTTGTATAAGAAATTAAATATTATGAAAATATGTGAACATAAATTATTTTTAGGATCATTAAATAAAATAATAAATATTTCATTTGAGTAATTTAGACAATTTTAAAATAAAAGAGATTATTCAAACCAATATTACATGCAAAAAAATACTAAAAAAATTGAGTGATAAATATAAAAACTTTACAATCATGAACAATATAAATATGAATATCATCAATAACAATTAAAGACACAAGATGAAGAGAAATATCTAAATAATTTTTCTCACAATAACAACTTGAAATTAGACAATCTACAAAATATACAATGAACAAATTCTTAGTTTTCTACAAAAGCTTTAACAATTTCATCTTTAACTGAATCTCGAATATGATCTATGTACAAAGACAAAATATTATCCATGCATTCAAGTAAGACATTGTCATTATAACTAAAATCTTGCAACCAATATGTAAATGACTAGTTAAAATATCAAACCTGTGAGGAAATGCAGAAATTTGAAGTTTGCATTAAGTAGTGCTTCATGAAAGTTCCTAGCATCATGTGCTCTACCTTTCTAGTTTGCCAGCACAAATATAAAACACATCTTAATCAGATTCAGCCATAACATTTTGGCTAGAACATCCCTTTGTACTTATACTAGTTACTCACCCATGCATTGCATGGCTAGTGTATTCCTTTTGTGACAAATCAATTGAGAGTGGATTGAAACATACTAAACATATAAGTGTTAGCGATGGTGGTCATGTTTTTTAATGTTGTTGGACATAGGATAGGCATAGAATGATCCAAGAAAGATTCCAAATGAAGTACTATATAATACAAACTTTAAATTTCCATATCCTCTGATAGGTTTGATATTCTAACTGGTCGTTTGTATATTACTTGCATGTTTCTACCAGTGATGACAATGACGTGCTTGAATACATAATATTTTATGAATATTTTAGGTGAAATTGTTGAAACTTTTGAAAACTAGGAATTTGCGCTTTATTTTTTATTTTGTGGGTTGTCTAATTTCAATTTGTTAATATAAGAAAATTTATTTAGCAACTTATCTTTCTTTTATCTCTTTATCTGACTATCTGTTGTTATTATTAATATTTATATTGTCTACGAATGCCATATTTTTATATTTAGCGCTCAAATTCTTTAATAATTTGTTGCATGTAGTGATAATGTTTTTAATAATCTCTTTGTTTATCTTAAAATTCTCTTTTCTATTAAAATGAAATATTTATATTTTTATTTATTATTGCATGTTTTCATACTAATGAAAATTGTACTGATTTTATTCCCTTTTTTTATAAAAGACATTGAAGACAGAAAATGAAAGAAATAAACATTTCAACGAGTTTTAATGTTAAAAAAAATACAAATATTATTAATATAAACAAATGATTAGATATTCTTTTTCGTAATTTACTAAATTTGTTATACTATTTAAACAAAATAAATTATCTTAAAATCAATTTTAATAAACATACTCAAACATAAACTGATTCTGATTATAATTAAATATAACATACTCTATGGAATAATCTAATTTCTGCAGTTGTCTTAAACAAGGTTTACGAAGTTACTGCTTTCTTAAAACGGTTAGCATAAATAGTATGGTTTTGGGATATTCATATAAGCAACTTCTATAAAAACTCATTTTCTCCAATTATTTTCTCAAAGTTGCTTAACTATGAGAATCAACACAGGCAATTACATTGAAGTTGTTCTTATCCCTCTTTCTTTTTATTAGGGTGCAGCATCTATGGCAGGTAGGAGAATCACTGTTCTAAGACAGGCTGGAGCAGCTTGTGATCATCCTATTGATCCATCATACCCGGAAGGCGCATACCTAACCAACATTCTATTAAGAGTTTCATGAGTATTCTATTTGGGGGGTTTTATTGATTGAAGTTTTTCCATGTAATTATATATTTTAATGTAACTTGGCAAAATATCCTTTCACCAGGATCATAGAAGAAAATGTGCTTTATTAATCAGTTGAAAGAAAAATGGGGATAGGTTTACTTATTTACTTAATTATTTCAAACTAAATTTTATCAATGAAATTGAAAGCTAACACCTCAGAAATACAATTGGGTGTCTCCTCTAGCCAAATGCCAAGGTCAATCATAGCTTTACATGAACATGGGTTGAAATCAGAATGAAACCTTCTAAACTAGAGAAGTCTTTAGTTGAAATAAAATTTTGCTGTAAACAATTTTGTTGCCTTCCAAGTATGTCCCCGAATCCTGTTTTCCAAGGAAAAACACCTCTTTGACTACATGTCCAGATTCACTATACTGACACTTCCATTACAGGTTCATCTATTCAATGGTTTGTGTTGTCAATATAATGAACTAATAATCTCAATTACTCCAGAAAACGTCCATATCATCATTCCACTAAATTGAAAGCAAAAACTTATTTGATGAGTGCTAGTAAATATTTTTATACTTTTTTTTAATATCTCTCTTAAATTTATTAAAAAAATACAAATTCATAAATGAGACTCGTTAAATAAATAAAATTTACAAAATTTTATGACTTTTAATTAATTTCAATAAATAAAAGTGCATTAGAAAATGCAATGATAACATTTCTTAATTTATTACTCTTTTCATTTTAGAATGTCTGATTAAAATTTCTTCATTCAGAATAAAAACAACAATAATTTTATTGATATATCTTTACTCCCCCATAAATACATTACTTATAACTATAGGTGATTAATGATTGTGACTAAAAATTTAATAGACACAATATTCAAGTAATTTATTTGGAACAAATTTGAAATAAAAATTTCAATATTTTATTAAAAATTGAAAACATCAATCATTAGAAAATAAAAAAAAGTACTATTATTATTTGTAATTTAATTATTCTTAACTTCCATTTTCATAAAATCTTTAAATTAAGATTGTTAGGTTAATCTAATTTTCTTCTAGTTATTAACTTAATAATTATCATAACTATCACTTAATTATTATTATATATTAGGACAAAAAGTTAGATACAGTGTTTTAAGTGTTTCTTTTTTTTTTTTGTAATATTATCAATTAAATTTGAAATTTCATCTCAATAACCAACATCAACCTTTATTACAAGGATTATTATTGTGAAACTTTACTTTTAATTAAAGAATAT
Organism: Pachyrhizus erosus; assembly: GCA_026544285.1. Taxonomy (NCBI): domain Eukaryota; kingdom Viridiplantae; phylum Streptophyta; class Magnoliopsida; order Fabales; family Fabaceae; genus Pachyrhizus; species Pachyrhizus erosus. The sequence goes on along the minus strand of JAMLFT010004647.1, from coordinate 7,320 downwards.
GAAAATATTAAAATATTACACCAAATTTTTGTCCATTATTATAAAAAACAATGAGCTAACTTTTATATACACACTCCTCATTATACTGTTCATTGTATTCTTATACGAAACCATAGATGTATGAGAATATAATGACCATTATAATCTAATAGGGTGCAACCCCCTATTAAACAGGTCCATATTAGAAGGCAGGCACAAAGGAGTCAGGAGATCATTATCATTATCTTTTCTATTGTTAGGCAATAATTATCTTTTATTCTCTCTGTTATTAGGAGATTCTGTTAGGCAATCATAATCTTTATCTTTTAAGATTTAATTATTATATTAGTCAATTGCTCTAATTATAATTAGAATTGGGGAAGGGAGACAGAAACTATATATAAGAGATAATATTTAGAGAGGTGGGGAAAAATATATTCTGAATTGTTTAGGAGGTTCCAGGTTTCTCAAATTACCTGGGCTATATTGTTCCCTTATTTCTTTGCCATCAATAATAAATCTATTTCTTCTTCTTTCCTAAATTTTTGGGTTGGGTTCTATCATAATCAATGGTACTTCTATATAAGGATAGGATGGCAACTGTCTGGATGCTACAAAACTAAACATGATCAACTTCGCCAAGGATGTAAACAATACTTCTCTTTCCTATAATTGTTTCTTGTCATTCTTAAAAATACACATTATTTATCATTTAAAATTCCACATATTTTAAATATCAATGAATATTTAATTTGTCATTTATTTTGGTTAATTTAATTATTTTTGCAAACGATTCCTATCAGCATGAATAAAAAAGCGTTTCCTATCATTAAATGATGACATGTCATACACTTTACCATTATTTCAAAATGACATGTGATACGAGATAGCTAAATACATATCAGGCCATCACTAATCGATGACATTATTTTTTTTAAAAAATTCAGAGTTTTAAATATCAAAACTAATAAAAAATATATTTTGAAGATCCAAACTACAACCAAATGAATTCACATTACACGAATTTAAAGGCATATTTTATCCTTTATAAAAGCTACAACAATTCTCATTCATTTTAAGCTTCTCCAAAAATAGGGACAGATTATTCGAGGCTTTCTACCTCAGTTAAGAGTAATGATTTTTTAATACCTTATATTTTTAAATATCTAATTAACACTTGACATTTCTCTCTTTCTATCACATGTCACTTATCATATTTATATTTTTCAGTCTTTTAATAGATTTTTGAATAATCATTTTTATCATAGTAATTGAAGTCTTTCAACATAGATCAAACATCATCACATCATTAAAGAATACGTTCAACACGTTAAAACAAAAAGCCATCAACTGAAAAAAAAAAAATCCCTTTCTGATAAAGCACCAATTCATCTCATGTACACAACTACTTTTTTCAATCAAGAAAAAGGCCAAATGATATAACAAGCAGGAAATTTCCTATGTTTCTATGTTTTTCAAGTTGAATAGAACTAGCACATATATTGGACACTATTTGTCATAAAATACAAGATATTTCAATTCTGATGCAGAAGATCGAAAAACAATAAAAGAATTTTTTGCGAGGTAGGAGGATAATAATAACACCTAATATCTGAATGGTTATTATTAGCATGTAAGAGTATTGATGTACAAAATTACAACCGCAACTGTTGTTTGTATAATGCACAAGCCGTGCAAATCTGGGAAGATCAAACACAATCAGTTTCTTTTCTCAGTGCCCTCCTGGATTCCTATTCCATGACAAATAAGAGGGATCTCCAAGTTGCCTAAAGAAAAAGACAGCCATATTAGGAGCTAATTACATTCAAAGTTGCCAATGTGCATGGCTGTTGAAGTATATTAGTCATGGACAAGCAATAAAATACTTTACAATTTGAATGGATATGAGGTTGAAAATTTACTTGGAATATAATTAAATAGATAGGACAAAGCACGCATAATGTACAACAAAAGCTATGCCAACCTCAAGATATTTGGGTTTTTCTTTTTATATATTACAAGTTTCTGGTAAAACAATTTCATAACTAACTTCTAACCTAAATAAATGAAGTAATGCATGGTTTTTTTTTTCCCTATCCTAGTAGTTCTGGCAGGAAATAATAGCATTTTCTTTTTCTTTCTTCCATCTTAATATGCCAGAGAAGAAAATTAGCACATAATCAGTTAATATTAAATATACAACTAATTTGCAATACACTTGACATTCAAGTAACTCAAGCAATATGTGGCTTCTAATCAGAATTGACTAATGGGGTGCTAATCAATACTGTTTGGAAAGTAAAAAGTCCTGGAATGGGAAAACTTCAAGTTCGAGATGTTCATGTGTGCAAAAAGTGAGTGTATTCAACACCATTTATGATCAAATAACTAAGCAACAAAATAAGAAATCCCAATATGCTATGCCATGAACCGCCTGTTATTGAAAGGGAATTGCATCTAGAAAGCAGTAGCGGACATTTTTTACCTTGGCTTGACAAGATATATGATGGCAAAGGCCATAGCCAAAAAGAAGCTCAATCCTCCAACAGTGAGATAAGCAATGCCAAGGAAGTCATTCTTCCCGCCAAGCCAGCTAGTAGTTGACAGAACAAGCTTCTTCTTGCCATTAAAACTGTATGTGTTGTAGTAATTCTGCAAATTCACGTTTATGACATCGCCTTTCTCCAGATCCACCTCAATCTTTCCATACAACTTCCTAAAAGTTGGTAAAGCAGCAGTTCGCATCCAAACAATAAGATCCTCTTGTTCACTCAACTGTTCCATAAACATTCAAAAAGTGAGCAACTTATCTCATTGATGCAAGCAAAAAGAGAATGCCTAGACAGTCACAAGATGAACTATGGAATATATTGGAAATCATAAAAATGAAAGAAAAAGTAGTGAGGAACATAAATGAATACAAAAAAATGGTTTCCAACTAATTGATCTATTTCAAGATTGGCCTCAGCAAAAGTAACACAAATGAATGAGTCACACAAGGTGCAGAATGGGCCATTTACACCATGTATATGTCAAAGGCTTTTAAAATAAGCAGTAACTCATTGCAGAGGATACTCATTCCAGTGCACAACTCAAGATGCCTTTTTGTTTCACTAGCCGATTCATCATTTGTTTATTCAAAGTTAGGAATCAATAAAATGTGGGATCATCAAAGGTCTCAAAACTTGGAGAGGAAAATTCATTCATACCAAAAGGTGCCTAGAGTCACAGTATCATTCCCACTCTCTACTCTGATCATAACTAGAAATTCAACAACTTTATTGTACTAGTGAAAATGCATGCTCAATTATTTTCTACTGCTCTCATTCAGAGTGGACTAAACAAGGAATTCTGAATACAGAAAAGGTCAATAGCTTGATCTTCACATCAATGAAAAGGTATTGACATGGTTGTTCAATTATATATTTAATTTTACACTTCAGGCATTTACAAAATCAATATATTATTTTTCCTTCCAAAGCTTTCCATGTCTTTGGATTGATTAGATGAGTAGTTTCAGCCAGTTATATGCAACTCAAATAGAATTATCAATTATTTAACCAGATAGTTCTATTCCAAACTTTACTACTTTAGCACAATAATTATATTGGTACTTTCTGTTTTTAAGATCAAAACGTGGTTTACAGTTCAATTTATAGTAAAAGAAAAACAAAAAGATCAAAAGAATACAAAACCTATGTGCACAGTATGTATACCAATCATTAGACAGGTTGAAGTAATTAAATAACAACATTAATAAATAATAACAAACCAATGGTTGCAAGCACAGATATATTCATATTTAAACAGTGGCTCACATTAGACTGCTGCACATATCAAAACAACCTCTATTTACTGTTCTGGACTTTATGAAGAACATGAATAATGCATATGGATGCTTATTTCAATCAAAATTTGAGTTCAAAGAAAGACTTACTGGTATTTTTTCATTGAGATGACCACCACCTATTAAAGTGCCATTCTGGAAATTTTTAGGAAAAACATCACTTCCAAATTTGTGCTCCCTATCACTCTTCCAAGAGATGCCTCTCTTGTTCACCATCAAATTATTGCTGTTGCGTGAGAAGCTGTATGTATCGTTGAACAAACTCCAAGCTATAAGACCACAAGGTAAAATTGCCGTTCCATTTACATTATCTTCAGGGTCACAACCACTTACTGAATTTGCTTTTCCAGAATCCCTCAGCTGTTCATCATTTCGGCTTTTAACATACCTAAATTACAAAAGGGGAACATATTAATAAGTTATAACAATTCAAACAATTATGTATAATGAACTATAAGCATTAGATTCCTTTATTAACCAATCAAACTTTGAGACTGAATTATTGAAGGAACCAGTTCGTCAAAAGACATTGAAGTGATAGACTACCATAAATACACAAGTATTTTTTAAGAAAGGAAACTGTTCTGAATATAAGATGAATGCATGAAAAATAAAGTTCATAATTTAATATCACTGTCTCTTAAAACTTCATCCCATATTCCCATACAAATAGATCACTTTTATCTCTGATGTTATTTCCTAAACTTCTTCAAGTTAAAAAAGAATCATAGCTACAACTCTAAAATGTTAAAATTATAATTTGTTAAAATACTTTTTCCATTTTACATGAAAGTTTTTAAATGAACTTCATGAGTTCATGTCAGTTGTCAACTTGTTATTTTTCTACTTTCATTGTATAACTGTAGCAGACTAGCAGGGAAACATGAAAGCTAAGCAAGAGTGCAGTTCAACTCAACAATTGATAGCAAAATTTGCCCAATAAAAGAGAAGAGTTGTGTTAGATAGTTGGCATTCAATAAAAATTATTGTAGAATCCTTATGACAGGTACGAACAATAAAATTCTTGTAGAGCCCAATGGTGTTGATTGGTCCTTGCAGTGACAGACCCTAGGGTGATGTCCCCTACCCCTGAGATCCTTGTCACTTTAGACCAATTTCCTCATGGCTGGTAAACATGAAATTCAATTCAAATAGATAAAAAATTGCATGATTCACAAGAAATAAAAGGAGTATATACCGGCGATGATTCTGGTAAAAGTTATCAAGCTGGTAGTATACATAGACAGGAGACTTCATACGCTTTTCCACCTATTCACAGGAGCAATGTTTAAGAAAACAAACTACCATCAAAATTTGAAATCCATAATTCATCAATTATGGGAACAGAGTTAAGAGAAAAAATAATGGTTAAACATCAAAAAGTGAAGTCAGTGTCAACAAAAGTTACATGTAGCTGCCTGGTGCATGGTTTTTCTCCAGGAGTCTGAATGTATGCCACCTTGTCTGTCACATTTGGCGGTATGCACAGCAAGTCATACCTATCAATAATTTCAACAACCTGGTAGATAGATAATAAAAAAAATCAAAGTCAGCACTCTTCACTATTTATAATATACAGAACTGGTAAGCAAAATTTGAAAAGTATTGCACTCAAGCATACATCATGTGAAGCAATCAATGAAGCAACTCCAATGGGAATGAACACGATGGTGACAATCAAGAATGCTGAAATAACCTGCAGGGAAAGTAATACACCATGTAAATAATGACTTCTAAAAAAATGAAGAGAATCACTGACAGCATATCCAAAAAGTTTAGTTAGACATACTGCTCGTGGTGTCAGAATAGGCTTGCACGCTGGAAGTTCTTGTTGTGTAAACTTTGAGTCTGAAAGGCAAAAAATAGTTCAAAATTAGAAACAACCAAGGACAGAAACACAAGCGTTGATAAATCAAAACTTGCTGTCTAAATGAAAAAAAGAAACTCTCCTCCTCAACTAGCTCAACAATAAATATTCATGCCAAAAGCATTTCCTTACGCTCTAAAAAACAACATAAAACAACTCAAAGGAAGTAATATTTGCTTTAACAAAGTCTTATTATTGTTGTGTAAACTTTAAGCCTAAAAGGCAACTCTTTTTTTTTTTTTTTTTTCAAAGTTAGAAACAACAAAGGACACAAATACAATTGTGGTTAAACCAAAACATACTGTCTAACTTAAAACTTTTCAAAGAGAACTTCAGTCACCAAAGTTGTGTGTAATTAAAAACAACAAAGGACACAAACACAATAGCTGTTAAATTAAAACACACAATCCAACTTCTAAAACAAATGAAAAAAAAACATCCCCAAATAGCTCAACAATAAATATGCATGTCAAAAGTATATCCTTACAAAAACACCAACAAATCAAAAGGGGTAATATTTGATTAACAAAGACTTACAAAATTCTTGAAGCACAGCTTCAAAAAGGGTCTCAAAAGAGAAAAAAAAAAAAATCATCCTCCCTTTGAGAAACAAATCTCAACAAAACCATTAACCCTTCCCAACCCAACACACACTTCTCAAAAACCAAAAATTCACGTGGCAAACACAAGAAAACAACCAAAAACAAAACGAAAAGCCAAAAACAAACAACAAGATAAGAGAATCATTACACTTGGGTCTCTTGCTTTGTCTCCTGGTAGCGTTGGAATCATTGGATCCAGCACCTCCAGCGTTGGACGTAGCCATAGCCAAAGAACCAATCCAATCCAATCCAATTCAATAAAAAACTAAACCTTTTCCAAAAAAAAACTTGAATACCCAGAAGAGAATTAATACCAAAGAGGAAGCAGAAGAAGAAATCAACAAAGCAAGATTTAAATTTGCGACAGAGAGAGAGAAGAAAAAGAGTCGATATAATTGTAGAGAAGAAGGGGGACGGTTACCGGTTGGGCCGGTGGGTCTGGGAATTGACTTTTATTGAAGAAAGGAAGGAAGGAAGAGGGTTCAATTGGCGGGGGCGGCCGGTGACCCTTTCTCTCTCTCTCCCTCTTCAAAGAAAGAACAGAGAGAGAGAGAAAGACATTGGAAAAGAGAGAGAGAGAGAGCAAAAACCAGTCAAACAAATACAAAATGCAAATCACACGCTTTGGTTGATTGAATGAATGAATGAATGAATTCAACTGCTTATGTTATGGGCTATGTCAAATTATGTTATTTTATGACTATTTTCTTCTGTGATTTTTTTTTTTTTTTTGTCTTTTTCTTTCTAATTTTGGTTTTTCAAACGTTCCAGAATGCAGACAACGGGCCTGCCTGAAAGTTCAATGCAATTTCCTTTTCACCAAACAGACATTATCATCGTATCCTAAAAAATTTATAAAAATTAAGAAATGCTACAAAGTACAAATATACTATTATTTTGATCCTAACAAAATAATTATAGAAATTTTTATTTTATATATTTTTAATTTATAATAAATATATGTATAAAAATAAAAACTATAATTGACAAAAGAATACGTAATGCTATCTTGAATATTAAAAATA
>JAMLFT010004646.1:0-19104 GCA_026544285.1 Pachyrhizus erosus | reverse complement strand
TAAATATTCGCGCGCTATCTCTGATGTTAGTCAATTATAATAATAACAATATTAATGAATAAAAAAGGGACGTTACACCTATCAATTGGACCTATCCTGCTGCAACCGCTCTCTCCCATGACCTACAAATTATTTAAGCCAAAAATGGGGTCTTAAGGTAGTATAAAAACGCGTTGGCCATGGGAGAAGGAGACGCGAAATCGAAAACAAAGAATCCATAAATTGATTCTAGAATTGAACTTCTTCCATCCCATTCGATTCCCATACATGTTCGGAATTGGTACAACATCATTTTCGTTCCAAAATCAGGACCAACGAAGCAGTGGAACTTAATAACCGATCCTTGCCGAAAAACTTGAAGTTATTTGCCGAAAAAACTAAAATAAGGTAGGAGGGGCCTCTTTTCTTAAATTTTATTTTGTTGAAAGCTTTAGAATTATGGTAATTTCATTTTAGCATCTTAAATTGATACAAATTTGGTCTAAAAAGTAGAATTTGATTTTTACTCCTCTTTTCTGATAACTCATTCTCCTCCAAAGAAATTTTGAAAGGCACGAATTTTGTCAAGTAGAATGTAATTATAATAGGATACAAAGAATAAAAACATTACTACAGACTGGAAACAGGAATTTTAGTTCAAAATTTTGCAAAAATTAGAATAAAAAATCAGGTTGATTTTTGCTTCCCCTGTTGCCATGATTCAAGTAAGTTGGGTGTTGAATAAACATATATAACTAGGAATCTTGAGCATTCTACAAAACACTAAATGAAAGTTAGAGTAGGATGAAACATGGAATTCTTATGAAATTATGACAAGAACAAAATAGGATTGGGATTTAACATTTTTAAAATTTACTCCTATTAGAAATGTGCAAAAATTGCATTAAGGGAGTGAGAAGGAAAAGAGGGAGAGGAAAAGAGAAAGATAAAGAGAAGAGGAGAGAGAGAAGGAGAGAGAGAGAGAAAGAAAGAGAAAGAGGGAGAGAGAAAGAAAGAGAAAGAAGAAAGAGACAAAGAGAAAGAACAAAGAGGAAAGGAACAAGAGAGAGAAAGTAGAGAGAGAAAGTGAAAGAAATAAAACTTAGGAAATGTCCATTATACCTTTTTGCTTGCTATTCTGCTTAGGATTATTGTTATAATGTTTGCAAAGTTATCTAAATAGTGATGTTATCATTTTCTATGATATATCATGTTGTTTATATATGATGATTTCCTCTACTGACGGTAGAGGGACCCTTATAACTTAAGTAGCTATCTTAAGTAGACAGGACTTAAGAAAACAATCATAGGGTAGAAGATGAGATATAAAATTGTAACAGTTGAGTAATTTACTCAAATAGAGGTCAAATAAAACTTAAGTGATGAACAATTAAATGATATGAAAAAAAGTCATCATAGAAATGTTACCTCTAAGCTCAAAACAAGTACCAAAAAGGAATTAATGTATGAAAGTGGGAAGAAAAGGACGATTCAAAAACCTAACGAGTGAGAATTAAGAATAGAGATTGCATGGGTTGGCTACAGAAGGTACTTGAGGAATGTACGCAGAATTTGGTGAGTCCTTGGGAGTAGAGAAGGTGTCAAGTTATGAACCGCTCAAAGAAAGGGGGGGTGTTGCTAAACCAGCTTGGCGTCTCCAACAAAGCGGAGTATTACCAAGATTCGATTGAGAGTATCCTAGACCGAGTACCAGACAGGATATGTACTCCAAATCATCGAGTGAGAATGCAAATTTGGATAATTATTCACACGCTCGTGTAAGTCCTCCTGAAGATAGGAAAAATTGGAGGCTACGAAGGGCCCTAAACGATTAGAAACCCTAACTAGACACGATACAGTGAGATGAAAACATGTGATAATTAGGAATGATTTACATGTGTGTATGTTTAAGGACATATGGCTTACTCCTACACCTCCTACCTTTTAGATACCTATAGCGGAAGAATTCCACCCTTTGTTTCACTTGATGATCATATCATTAGGAGGAAAATGGACCTATGACCCATTATTTGGGGATGACACCTTCAATGGATATTTGAGATTTTCCTTCAAGTCCTCTAGTGCCATATGTCCTTAGCAATTTTCTCACATAGACATACCTATCATCATGACACAAACGTTGTCACCCAAATACACTAGAATTCCATCGAATCTTCTAGCAACTCCCAAACACTCTCATTCCCCTTTAAATCCAAATTCTTCTACAAGCTCATCCCCAGACAGAGTTAATAATCTAGAAGATGATAAAGAAACTTCAAAGGAAGAAGATCTCTCTAAATATTCTGATTAAAAGTCACGAAGGGGATTACAAGTTTCAGATAATATCTAATGGACTAGTAATTTCCTGTTTTGAACAAATGTATAAGAACAACTAATATTTTGAAATGTAGCTTATATCGTTGTAGTATTAACCTTATAAGCATATATTCTACTGAGTTGAATGTTCAATTACATCCTGCATGGATGACATAGTGACAAATAGGTATTCACAAATTGTAACTTCCTGGCGAATAATGTTTATTAAATTTTACCCGGTTGATTAAAATTTGAAATAAAGATCTCTTTTAAAATTTAAAATCTTATTAAATTAGATAAGTGGAAAGTGGTGTTACACTTATGAAGTTTGGAGCACTCTATTTTTGATTTATTAGGATGGTGATTATGACTTATACTTTTATTTTGATCATTATTGGCCTTGAAATGGCTATTGTCATTCCTATTGTCTCTACCTCTCCTTCCTCTTCCTCTATCTCTACCTCTACTTCTCCCTCTAATATTGGAGAAATGAGTTAAGATAAATTTCTTTAAAGCTTGTTCCTTTGTGATTAAACTTCGGTTTATCTTTTCTTCATGAACTAGCAAAGAACTTTGTAGTTCATTAAGAGATAAGGTATCAATATCTTTGGATTTTCTATTGAGCGTACCACATAATTAATTTGGGTGACAAGAAATATAAAATTTTCTCTATAATGGTTACGTCTTCCATCTTTTTACTATAAAACCACATCTTGTTGCTAATATCTATGGTTCTGGCATAATAGTTGGTGACATACTCACCATCCTTCGTTTGTAGAGTCTCAAAACTCCTTCTTAAGGCTTGAAGATGTGCACGCTTCACTCTAGAAGAGCCTTAGTATTTTTTCTTCTAGAATCCCAAATGTTCTTGGAATTATCTTTACAAAGAATGGTCTCCAAGATTGAACAATTAATAGCCTAGAACAAGTAATTTTTTACTTTGAGATCTTTCAATTTCAACGCTTTAATTTCTTTTGTCTATGCATCAGATGTATATGCTCCACCTACTGGTCCTATAACTCCTTTTGAAACAAATTTCCAATATTTTTTTGATCTAAGGAAATTTTCCACCGGCATGTTCCAATGATTAGAATGACCACCAAAACAAGGAATTATAGGCTATACAAAACTAGAATCTAAAGCCATAGAGAAAATACAATTGTTGTTTTTTTTTTTCTCTACCTTTTTTTTCTAAAGCTCATCTATTTCACTCTTTTTAATCTTACTTCTTACTCCCTCAACCAATCTTTGATACCACTAATAATAATAAAAATCTATTTTCAAAAATAGGAATGAGAGATAAGAGATATGTTGGGAAACTATTTCTCATTTATTCAATAATTTGATAGCCTTTTTATAGGTTTACATCCAGGAGCTAAATATATTAACAAACAAAAATATTAAAAAGTAGCATGGTCACGTTCTGCTGAACATGTCATGAACCAACTCCTAAGAAATAGGACTGACTTAAAACTAACTTGACTAAGTAAAAGAAATCAAAATTATGTAAAAAAATATTAATTTATTCAACATTTCTAACATAGAAACATAATGTTACATCCTTTAATTGTCCTAAATAAGCACAAAAATACAACACACAAAGAAAAATTATGACATAAATAGGGGATAAAACGTGTTATTATTCCATTGATTCCATCCATTAAATCTTCATGTTTTGAGCTTTCATTTAACTCAACAAACTTAAGAATTTAATAACATAAAAATGCCCAAATCTTTAGACCATTTACACAACCAATTTCATCATTCAAGAGAGCTTAAAAGTAACATTTATGCCTCTATTTTTCTAGATTACAACCATTAGCAACAACTGTGGTGTAGTAGTTTCAAAACACCATTTATATACTCCAAAACAACAAAGTAACCTCACACATATGTACCAAACATTATACCATTAATCTAAGTTCATAAAGCAAGATTTTTTTAAGCAAAAAGTGACATAACAATTCAATTATGCAACAACCATCACAGTACATGATTCTTAGCATATTTTCACCATTTAAAGCCATTTATATCACAACCCAAGGTCACAACAAAATCATGAGAGGATTATACTCTCATCCAAGCATCAAAAATGGCAAAAAAAGAGACTTTGAACCCCTCCATACCTTAGTAGCTTATTGTTTCCCTTCTTCTTCATAGCTTTCAACAACTAAGAGTTTTCCTAGAAGTTCTTTCTTAAACCAGCAGAGACTAGAGAGGGAGAAAGAGCTTCCAAAGGGGGGAAATGGTTGTGGGAGAGGGAGAGAAGTTAGAAAATGAGAGGAGCTATAGCTAGGTTGGGCGGCACAAGTTTGAAGAAAAGTAGGTGCCCTAAAATGTTGTATTTATCGAGGTAGAAATGGTTAGGGTTGTTGACCCTGAAGCCTTTTAGCTTTGACCCACTAATTCTATCTTATTCCATCTAATGAAACTTAATTAATTCTCTTAATGTGTCATGTTGCATTGCACCATTTTAATATACTTTAATTTACTTTAATATAACTTTAATTAAATTTTAACATGTAACTTTAGTTACTATTATGCCATTACTAAGTTGACCTTAAGAACTAAAATTAATTAATTTAACTAATATTAGTTTCTCTAAATTAAATTTGTCAATCTTCAATTAATTATTAATTTATCACATCTCAATATTTAAATTTCTCTTATACACTAATTAATTTTTGTTCTAATGTGTTAATTAATATACATTAACTTGATTAGTCCAAATTATCTTAATTAATTCAAGTAGGATTAGAACCTTAATTATTTTAGTATATGTTCTATGAATTAATTATGCCATGCTTTGACTCATTAAAGAGTTAGTTATTTGCTTATTAATTGTATTCTATGAATTAAAACTAAGCTTTCTCTTATTTACCAAAGTATTATTAATTAGTTAACTTAATCAACCTTAATAGTCAATAACTAATTAAGGAGCTAACTTTAAACGTTTATTTATTAAACTTGTTTATCTTTAATTAGTTATTTATCAAGCATGTTTCAATTATGAAATATCACACACACACAAGTTTCTATTTTATCTATTATGTTTTCACCAAATTCACTTAATTAGTAGTTATTTCATTGATTAAAAATTAATTAGTGTATAGTTCTTATTTTAAATATTAAGGGTGTTATAATACTTAACTAGTCCTAAGCATCCATCAGAACTCTTGTTAAGGCATTCTATCAAAAAATTTAAGAATGATATACTATTTCATCATTATGAAATAAATTAGTTGTTCTAACTCAGAAATTACACAATACCATAATGACTATCATGTCATAAACTATGATTCTAGTTTCAATATGGACATACATAAAAATCACCATGAAAATTCTTTTAAAGCATAATATCTATAAATTGATAAAAAAATTTACTAGTAATATGTAATTAAAGAAAACAAATTAGATTTTTTTTTATCAAAATCCACCACAAAAGTCTATAGATTGAACAATAGAGGATATTATCGCAAATGAAGAAATTGGAAGAGTATTCAAGTCATTTCAATATTAGAGTTTCAAGAAAAGACACACATCATAACAACTGGTCTTACAAGAGGTTAAACATCATAACTAAAAAAAATATGGATTTACCTATAATGTTGAATCACAATCATATGGATGTGAAGCATGAAAATAAGTTCATTAGTGAAGTTGAGCTTTAGATTTGGAAGTAAAGAAAATCAAACCCTAACAATGAAGAGAAAGGAATTTAGAGAGGAAAAGAGAAAATAATGACAATGAAAATGAAAGCACAAAAATAGACAACAAGAAAGAATAATGACAATGAAAAATGAAAGCACAAAGATAGATGACGAGAAAGAACAATGACAATGAAAAAGTAAGCATAAAAATGGTACTACGGCAATATAAGTCTAATTAACAAGACATTAACTTTTAGATTCCATTTTCAAGCATTTTGAAGTATATTATGGAAGCTTACTGAACATGGGAACAAATTGTTAGGCTTGGCATATATGCTTTTAGTTGGAGATTTGCAAGCTTAAAGAGAGTGTATTTCTTATTATCTTAATAAATGTAGACTAAGCAATGTGGTAACTTTTTAACAAAAAAGTCACAAAGCTGAGTCAAGATTACTTTTTCAATCTAATTGACACTAATAACGTTAATTCTCTAGAAGACATGTATCACATTTTTTGTTGGTTAACACTATTAGTGTTAATTAGATGAAAATGACATCATTAACTTGATTTTGAAAATTAAGATATCAAAATGAACTTTTTAATAATAAAGGAACCATATTAAAAATTAATTAAAAAGAGAGACCATAAAAGTAATATAGCCATTATTTTTCTAAATTAAAATGTGATTGGTCAATTTATATAATTAATTAATAATGTTTTAGTCATTCTACAAAATAATTTCAAATAGTTCTTAAAAAATTCTCAAAATTTACTTTTATTATTATAAATAGACTTAAATAGTCTTTTGGTCCATATAAAATAGAGTGTTTTCTATTTCAGTTCTTTAATGTTATTTTTTATTTTATTTATTTCAAAATTTAAATTTTTTTATTTTAGTCTTTACTTTTAAATAAAAACATTAACTAATTATATAATAATAATTTGACAATCTAGTAACTTAACATGTCTTCAAGAGTCTGACAACATGTAATTTTTTTTAGTAAACTGTATTTTTAAATTCTTATTTGTTTTAACAAATTAATAGTGTTAAACTAATTAATGATGCATTTAAAAATAGTTTGATGAAAAGAATACATGTAATTGTCTTATTAGACTCACTGATGATGTGACAAGTCAATAAATTATGTCATCATTTAATGATGTTTTCTAAGAATAAAAACTAAAAACAAAAAAAAATTTAAAAGACTAAAATTAAAAGAAAAACTTTTAAATATTAAAGTAAAAGATTTCTTTAATTTTTAGGGACCCAAATATTATTTAAGTCTTACAATTATTATATTAAACTTATAACATATATTTCTACATTTTTAGTCATTTTTATCAATGTATTTCTAAATTCCTTCCTTTTTAGTAAATTTGATCATATTTTTATGATTGATCCTAAAATATATTATAAAAAGTTAAAACTGGATAGTATTCATCTCTTTTTAGTGCAACAATGTCTCTTGGAGCTTTTAAATTCCTATCCAAAGTCTCAATAATAAATCTCATAAAAATAAGAAAATGATAATAAGCAAAAGTAAAGGTGTTACAAGTGCAACCACGATTGGTGGCATCATACATATGTACTACGTGGTAGATACAATAATCAGTTTCTTCTCCAACCTAAGCATGCAAGTGATGGTGATTGTAACTATCCCTTGGTAGTTGAATTCATCTATTCATATCTATCATTAAACTCCTTGTCATTTTGATAGATATGCAAATTAGAAGGCATAACTACATTTCTCATTGATATAAAATTCATAAACATAGGTAAACAAAGAGATATTAGATCGCTTACATTAAGAGTCATATTAGAGAATTGAAAATAAATTTACCACAACCAAGCAATAATAAGTTAAACAACTCCATGAGGCAAGTGTAGTATTATTAAAAGATAAGTAAGTACCCCTAACATCCATCTCAAATATCTCAAAGGATCAACATCATTGGCCACTTGCCATAAACATTTTGAGCTAAGGCTTAGAACCATTTATCCGATATGGCTAAGACCAACTCAACAATTTTGCATATATATGACTTTCACTGGATGCCCTTAACGTAACATGATATTGCGTTGTGGTATTGTCGAATTTAGACTCCCATTGGATATTTCGATAGCCATAATACATAGTAGCGAACAATGGTCTCTATTAGATCAAATCAAAGGAAGAATTGTAGCCCTTACTTGTTTTGAAAATAACAAATCATTGCTTACATTTCTATATAAAGCAATTATTAGACCGTCATACAAACAAAACCCTTAAAATGTCATGTTAAGATGATAATGTTTGACCTACCATATAAATCTAAAATAAATTATTCATTCCAACAAATATAAAAAGTCAATATTTTTCAACAAATATAAGAATATTCATGATTAACCACCAAGCATAACTTCAACCCAATAAAAGAAGGGAATTGGGGATTTTAATATTACAACCTGTGGGATGATAAAGACAACAATAACAACCAAAAAAGAAAAGGAAAAGAAGCAAAATCAATGTTAGCCTTCAGGTTTTTGGATGAGGGATCAAAACCAAAAGTCTAGTAAAAAAAAAGTATACTTGGTTATATAAAGATTAAACTGGATAAAATAATTGGTTCATTTCAATTATCAAATTAACTTTGAGTTAATGGTCTCTCTACTCCACCTTAAGATTTATATGAAGTCGGGCTGGCCTTGGACCTAAAGTTCCTCCTCTTCTTGAGATTTCTATTTGGGAAAAAAGAACAAACTATGTTAAAGAGATTGCTAGAAGAAAATAGCGAGTGAAGGCGTGTGTGAGTGTCTCAGTTCTGGAAGAGAGGAGAAAATAAGCCTTCAAGGTGTTGGTGTGTATGAGTTCAAGATAGGATTGAGAGAGAATAGAGGAAATGTTCTCACCTAACTTAAGTGAGACTAAAAAATAAGAGTAAATGGGGTGAATAGGTAAGGTTTAGGACCTTAAGTAAAAATAGATGAGAGTCACTAATAATAGTAGGCATAATAGGATCTTTATGCCCTTGGTAAAATTGATAGATTAAAGGGAAAATATGGAATGAGTAGATGAATTGATTCTCCTACTAGGTGTAATCGATTATAAGAAAAATATTATGGCCTCAATATGCATTTAAATTTTATCACTTAAAAATATTTTCATGAATAAAAATAATTAAAATTAAATATTAATATATACTTAGATTTAAAATATTTCATAATAATGTACTTAAAAGAATAATTAAATATACAAATTATGAGAAAAAGGGGAGCAAATATTTATCAATTAAAAAATTATTATATTACTATTTATTTAGTCTTATTATTTAAAAGTATATTTTATTATTTAGTTTAACTGATATTAAAAAATATAATTTTTAATATATTTTAGATATTAAATTATATATTAATTACTTTTTGTTTATTAATGAAATTTTCAATATATTATATAAATAAAAATATTATTTATTTAATAAATATTTAATAAATATATTATATATTATATTTTAACGAATGTTATACTTAATCATATTATTTAAGTTCATTGTATATTATTGGATCATATTCAATAAAATAATATTTAATACTATATAGATAAAGAGAAAGTGAGAGAAGGAGAAATAGATAGATATATAGATAAAGGAATAATGAAATGTATAAACTAAGATATAAATTGTTATACATATTTATCAATTTATAAGTAGTATATTAATAGGTATTTAATATATATTTTAGATGTTAAATTTCACAATAACGAATGTTTGCTAGTAATGATTTTTTATTAAATTTAATAAATTTAAAATTTATATATTTACCAAATTTATCAAATACTTATTAAATGTATTATATTTAATGTAGATAGCATTAATTTAATATATATGAAATGTATATTACATTGATTAATTTATATAGCATTAATTTATAGATGTGTATTAAATGTATTATATATTATTAATGTGTATATCATTAATTTAATACATATTAAATTGATATTTATTAATTAATGGATATAATATATATTCAATGTACTATATTACATTAATTAGATAGATTGATATAATTAAATGTAGGTTTAAATATGTTTTTGTTATCTAATATTATCTTTGGTTCCTAATAAAAAAATTTAAATTTTTGATTGTTGATAAATTTAAAATTTTATTTTTAATTCTCATTGTTAACGAACTACTGTAAAATATTGAGTTTTATATTAATTAACTATTTTATGAATTCATATGAATAAAAATATTAAGATATTGAATTTTTATTTGAATGAATCTTATTAAACATGTTAATAAATAGACAATCCAACTTTTAACAATAGTCAATGAGGATAAAAAATAAAATGTTATTAAGAACCAAAATTTTAAAAAAAAAATTATTAAAAATCAAAAGTAAAATTCAGTCATTTATTAAAAATTAAAAACATATTTAAACTTTAAGTGTATTATATTTAATTTATATAACATTAATTTATCATTATGCATGTGTTAAAGAATCATAGAATTTTTAATATATATTTTTAGATATTTAATTTTGTGTGTGTATAAATAGATACATGAAAATGGAGATATCACTGCAAAAAGTTAAACAAGTTGTGTTGTTTGTTGTTAATGGCGGTTCGTTAGAAACCAACAAAGTTTTTTTTATTAAGATGGTTCACATGGTGGATTTTTGAAAAATAAATATCAACGTACACCTCCATTTTATTCGCCCAACATTTAGCTGTAAAATATGATTAATTATATATATAAATATAATTTATTTTATTTTGAAATAATTAATTATTAATAAATATTTTAAAAACCTTATAATATAATTAACTATTTACAAAAATTTTATAGTATAATTAACTATTGACAAAACAAAGTTAAAACTATATTAGTTAAAATCGTTTTAATATAATTTTCTATACATTAACAAAAAAAATTCCATTTATTTATAATTTTTATATTGTTTACTATATTAGAATTTTTTTTTTGTATCAATTATAACATTTTGCTATGTCAATATAGTTACAAAATAATAATTTTAACTAAAAATCTAATTTTATTAATATAGTTATTTTAAAAAATTATGGATATAATCTTTCAGGACATTTTATGCAATAGGTGTCAATTTCAAAAACATCTACATGTCAACTACTACATAACAGTCTTCATGATCACTCTCCCCCTCTCTACTACGAATTACTATTCTAAAATTTGATGATTGAACATATTAATTGATAATTTTAATATATTTGCATTTTTAATTTTAAAATTAATTTTATTGATAAAATATATTTTAGATACGAATTGGATAATAATTTTTTGCAATGATCATTTTTATAATATTTTTATATTTTTTATTTTTAAAACTTAAAATTTAATTTAATTGCATCTATTTTTATTTTATATTATGAATTTTGAAATTGAGATTATAAATATACCATGTCATGTATGATATTTTTATGAAATACAAAATATTAAATTAAAAATATTTTAAAAATTATTGAAAATATAAAACTTTATTTGTTGGTAATGAAAATAAACTGTAATATCACAATTTCTATTAGAAATTTATGTTTGAGACATTAAAAGCTAACATTGAATGAAAAAATATTAAAGTATTTTTACTTTCTATTTAAATTTTAAAAAATGTGATTGTAATTTTATATTTACAATATATTATAACCAATTTTTACATTTCATATTTCATAATGGTATTTGAATTTGAATTTTAATAATTTTTTTTCTGGAGGAGAAATAAAGTAAGAGAATTTTATTCAATTATTATACTATAAAAAATTCACAAGTTAATATTATATAAAGAAATACTCTGACATATACATCTTATTTGAATAAATATTATCAAGCATTTTGTGATAATCTATATGGACTAATTTTTCATTTGCCAAATTAAAACTTGGTGCATGTAAATTTTCCAACGGTCCCTGACCCGCTGATCTTCTACATAAAAAATAAATGAGTGCATTTTTTGTTCTAATTATAAAAAATATAGTCTTATTTTTAAATTATTAATTGTTAAATTCTTTTTATAAGCATATATTATTGCTAAAACACTCACTCATCATCCATGCTAATGAATGTATTATGGTCCATTAACGATATAGGTAGCATGCATTAATATAAAAAATATTCTTTGAATTCTGAGTAAAATAATTAAATACATATAATCAACACTAACCATTTAACTTTATTTAAATGAAATTTCTGTAATAGCATCTAAATTTACGATATTATTAATTAATATTATTTAACTTAACTATTTTTTAACCTTAACAACTTAATTATTTTTTTATATAAAAGACAGTATGTATCAATTATTATTGAATCCTAAAATTTTACACACTTCATATTGCTTACAATAAGTTGTCCTACTCAATTTAAGTAAACAAAAAAATATTATATATATATATATATATATATATACACGACACACTACATAGATATTATTTATATAAAGCTTGTTTGTTTTAGTTTTTAAAAAATTGAAAATTATTAATTAGGAGAAAATTTTATTTTATGGTAATTTTTACATAATTATAATTTTTAGCTATAAAAATTAAGCTAAATTTATTTAAGAAATCAATCAAATTATATCAATATAATTTATATCAATTATTACATCATTCATATTTTTATATATAAAATAAGTTTTATTAATCTAACTATTTAATTATAAGTGAAAATATAAAAAATATTTGGCTTACAAATTAAATTAACAATCAACAAAAGAGGTAAATGATATAAAACTTTTTTCCCACTCAAAAAAGATATACTCCATAAAAAAAAACTTGTGATGTGTGCATTTTTTGTAAAATAAACAAAATTATATTCTAACATACAAAATTAGATATTTAATGTTTTAATTATAGTATAAAATATATATTTGAAACTTTTAAATTATATTTATAAAAAAAATTATGATGAATTGAACAATACTTTTATACAAAAAATTATTATTTAATGATGCTTAAAAATTTTATATAATAAAAATAAAAATATCTATATAAAATAAAAAATGAAGCAACCCATCCAAAAACATGTATATTATACTAATACATACACACACACAAATATATACATATATATATATATATATATATAAATAAATAAAATTAAATTATAAATTAAGATATAAAATATTTTATATATTTATCAATTTATAAGCATTATATTAATTTACATTTGATATATACTTTAGATATTAAATTTTATAATAACTAAATTTGTTTAGTGATAATTTTTTAAAAAATTATATATTTGAAAACTCTTATATTGAAGTAATACATATTAAATGTATTATGGTTAATGTATATATCATTAAATTTTTTCGAGTTAACATCACATTGATGCTAAATATCTACTAGTTTTTTTTTTTAATATTAGTTGTTATCCGAAAACTTGACTTGATCATTTTTTGTGAGGTATCTCTTCCAACCATATTTTTATTATCCATAAGACTCAAACTTGACCATTTATAAGAAACTAAACTCAATCTCACTCAAACCGACAACATAATAAAATAGGAGAAAAATCCTTTTATTCTTATTGTACAACTCCCATGGTCACTAACTCATTTCATGTATTTACATTAATTTAATATATATTAAATGTATATTACATTAATTAGTTTATGTAGCATTAATTTATATATGTGTACATTAAATGTATTATTCTTATTAAATTGATATTACACTAATTAATGAATACTATATATTAAATGTACTATATTGCATTAATTATATAAATGGATATAATTAAATATATTATATTTAATTATATAATATACATATAGTATTAATTTAATCATTCATTGTGTTAGAAAATCATAAAAATTTAATATATTTTTAGATATTAAAATTTAATTGTAATATTTATATTTTAGATAATAAATTAATATATATTTTCAAATATTAATGTTTATTAAAAAATTAGATTGACCACCTTTAGCAAGATTTTTTCTCCAACCATGTTTCTCCATCCATAAGATTCCATTTGGAGACTTTTTTTTCAAGGAATTTGAGTATAGTATCACCCAAACAAATGACATAGTAAAATAGGATAAGAACCTTCACCCTTATCTGATTGTACAACTCCCATAGTCACTAAGTCATTTTTCTTATTTACATTAATTTAATATATATTAAATGTACATTGCATTAATTAATTTATGTAGCATTAATGTATATGCGTACATTAAATGTATTATAATTATTAAATATATATAACATTAATTTAAAATATATTAAATTTATATTGCATTAATCAATGAATATAATACTTTCTCTATTACATTTTACATGACCTTTAAGGTTTTGACATATGTATTATGGAATGTAATTAATATTGTGAGTTCATAAAACATATGTATTAAATGTGTATTGCATTAATTAATTTATGTAGCATTAATGTATATGTGTATATATTAAATGTATTATAATGCATTAATTAAATAGATGTAATTAAATGTATTATATTTAATTAACTAGTATACATATAATGAATTGAATCATTATTTGTTTGTCAATAAATCATAAATCTTTTTTAATATATTTTTTTTAATTTTATATATCTATAAATAGATAGAAGAAGATAGAGATGTCCCTACATAAAATGGAACAATTTGTGTTGTTCGTCAACAATGATTTGTTAGAAACCATGGACACCTTTTGATTGAGGTTGTTCAAAGGTGGGATTTTTTAACCACCACATGCCATTAAAAAATATTACATTCCCACTAGCTACTAGTTTAGCCAAAATCCCCATGAAATTTTATAAGTAACAATTAAATCCCTTTTGGATAACCCACCCTCCCTCCCTTTCATTAACGCATCTTTAATTACCCTAAATCACCCAAAATCTTTGCCTAGCCAAGATTTCTTTCTAGTTTGCTATGAGTAGACTAACAGGATTCAATCTCCTAGTTGTGATAGGTGATTTTCTAAAGAAGAGGATGTTGAGGTTTTTGAGATTCTTAAACTATATTAAGGGCTCATATACCATAGTCAAAACCATGCCTATGGGTGGTGCTACTAGTAGGGGTTGTTTGAGGTCACACCTTTGTTGACCATATAGAACACCTCTCACTTCAAAATTCCTCTCACATTTCCTTCCAAATAATGTGTTTGCTCTGCCTCCACTCCTTGTTGCCCAAACCCTTCTTGACAAACACAACAGTAAGTCACTTTTGGGATTTCTTAATGCATTAGCTTAAGTGTCCATGCATGTCATTTTCATTTCTAATGCTAAATTGTTGAACTAAACTAAACTAATCTTAAAAGGTAAATTTATGTTATGCAATCCAACTAAAAATTGGCTAGCTTAAAAAGCAAGAACAAAATTATCTTATATTCTACAAAAGCAAAACTAGACTAGGGTGATTGAACTAGAAAAGCATATTGAGATTCATTGAGTAAAGAGAATGTTATGTATCATATTAACTTAAAATATCTGAATTCTACGAGAAAAAAATAATGAAATTCATACTACTACAACATTTAGAACCCAATATTAAATTGTGACAATTTAACCATAACATATATTCTATTTTTTTTTCTTTTTGATCTCCTTGAAAACAATAAGACAACTTGGAATTCAACTACAAGTTTCAGATGATTCCTTATCACTTGTCAAGAATAAAGGATGCATAGATCATGGTGTTGAAAAGTCATTAAGAATAAACAATCAAGATGTGGGAGCTGTCATTGATTTTCTATAAAGGAAAAGACAAAGAAAGACAAAGAAAGATACTCAAAGAAGGACTGAAATTTGGAAGGTGACAAGTGATCTTTATATGGTATCTTTAAAAATACTTTATAAAAGTTCATCAATAAAGATCAAATGTAACCTACCAAATTTCATTTCTTCTTTGAATATCTTCCTTTTTTAGAACCTCCTTTGTTTCTTCCTTTATAGAAAACCAATGACAACTCCGACATATTGGTTGTTTATTCTTAATGCCTTTTCTACATCACAATGTTTAAAGCCCGTGCTCATGACAAGAGATAAGGCTTCATTTGACACTTGTAGTTGAATTAGAGGTCATTTGATTTTCTCCAAGGAGATCAAAAAGAAAAAAAAAATGGAATATATGTTATGGTTAAAACATCACAATCTATTTTTGGCTTCTTAATGTTATGGCAAGTTGGGCTTCACTAATTATTTTCTCATAGATCTTATATATTTTAAACATGTATGATTCTTAGACTTCTTTTTATTCCTTGAATTACAATATGTTTTCTTATTTGAATTAACTTGATCAAAATTTTCTTTTTTGTAGAATAAAAGAATTAAATAAGTTAACTAGAAATTAGTTATATTACATAATATAGTTTGGGAATTTCGTAATTGAAATGAAAATGACATGCATGAACACTCAAACTAATATCTTATGAAATCCCAACAACCAATTACAATTGCATTTGTCAAGATGAGTTAGGGCAATAGAGAAAAGGTAAAGAAAACACACAATTGCAAAACAAATGTGAGGCTTTCTTTATTGAGAAGTGTTTTATATTGTAAGAAAAGGTGTAACCTCAAACAACCCCTAACCTAATAACACCCACGACCATGGTTATGACTATAGACGACCCTACAATGTAGACTTGGACCCTAAAAAGCTAACAATATGAATTAACTACCTTTTTCACGATGATAAACTTCCACAACTCCTCACCAATAATTCAAGTATTTCTCTTACATTTGAAGTGTATAAGGATATTGTATAATCTCAATCAACATGAAAAATTATTTTATGGGCTTAATGGAATTCTTAAAAAAATTCTCATTAATATTCATGAAACACATATTGAAAGGTCTTATATTTTAGGTTGTAATAAGGTAAATAAGATCACAATTAGATTATTTTCCTTATGATCAAGGATATGCAACTATACATAAGATTTAATAACATTTTTCTTTTTCTTCAATTGTTATGTAACAAGTCACCAAGCTCCTAACTTATTGCAACTTTGTGACTTTTTAAATAATATAGCTTTTTTCTTTCTTTTTTTTTTTTTTTGCATCATGTTGTTGTTCTACATTTTGTCATATATGTTATAAGAATATATTGTAACAACAAATTATTGAAATAGTAATTATAGGTATATAGTTAGTTTAATATGCTTTCCTCCTAGACCTAAAAATAATGTTTATCCTAAACATTATGAATAAATTGTAAGCTTAATTTTTTAACCTAAATGCAAATAGATGTACAATTATTGATTTTATAGAAATTGAACAAAAAAAAATAATCTTGGAATTGTATTGAGCCAAAAATAAATTAAGGGAATAAGCTCAAATATAGCCAAAATAATGGATACAAGTAAGGATGAATTATTGAGATAGATAAAAACAAGTGTCTCGGTCATGTGTGTGTCATAAAAAAAGATACACAAGAAATGAGTCAATTATCTGAACAGACAAGCAAAATGCATGGATTTTCAATTAGCATCATGCGATACTCGAAAGTTAGTGTCAAATGATAAATGATTTGGATCCTGAATTTTGTAAATTTTTTAACCAAAAGCATTAGGGAACAAAGTATAAAAGAATTATATGAATTAAAAAATTATATATCAAAGCAATTGTTGAACTTTAGGGTCCTTACAAATTGATTAGTAGAAAAAATGCATTTTCTTCCTTCCATGTTGCTTTTTTGCTTTTGTTTAACATGCGTAAGTAAACCCATCTTAACTAGGATTGTTGAACTTGAATTAGATTCTTTTGTAATTTAAGTTTGTTTATCTATTAAATTTTTTTTATTAAAAAAGTAATAATAATATATATGTAATATAAATTAATATATATTTAAAAGGATTCATATAATAATACAAATTTATATATATTTAAATATAAATAGGTCATAACAAATTATTTTAAAGAATAATTAATCTTAAAAATTAAGAGAAGGAAACTATATATATTTATTAATTAAAAGTATTGTATCAATTTTTATTTAATCTTTTTATTTAAAAGTATATTTTATAAATAATTTTTAAAAAATTATAAATATAACATTTAATAATATTCTTTAAATTTAGTATATATTAGATAATATTCATTAAAAATAGTATTTAATACTACTATTTAATAGTATATGTTGTTAATTTTATATGTATAAAGATAAAGAGAGAGATAAAGAAAGAAAGAAAGGAATAATTAAACTATAAATTAAGATATAAATTATTATACATATTTTGATATTATATTAAATTGTTTTAAATATATATTTTATATATTGGATTTAAATAACTAATTGTATTCATTAATTATTTTAAATAAATTATAAATTTGAAAATTCATATATTTAAGTAGTGTATATCGAATGTATATAACATTAAATTTTTTTGAGTTACCATCACATTGGTTAGAAGTATCCATTGACCTTCTTGAATATTAATCTCTATTGAAAAAATATGACTGATAACTTTTAAATGGGTCTCTTCTCCAATCATATTTTCTCTATCTATAAGACTCAATGAGGGATCCATGCCCAATGTCACGTGGTATAGAGGGATAAGAATCCCTACCCTAAGTTTACTATACAACTCCCATAACTACAAAATCATTTGATTTATTTACATTAATTTAATATATGTTAAATGTTTATTGCATTAATTAAATTATGTAGCATTAATTTCTATATATGTACATTAAATGTGTTATATTAAATGTATATAACATTAATTTAATAAATATTAAATTAATATTTCATTAATTATATAGATAGATGTAATTAAATTTATTATATTTATTATATATATATATATCATTAATATAAGCAATGTGTGTCATAGAAAATCATAAAAGATTAATATATCTTTTTAGACAATAAATTTTATATGTGTATAGAGAGATAAAAAAAAGTTAGAGATGTCACTACTGTAACATCCTGTTTTAATTTTATATTATTTAGAATTTATAATTTGGTAATAAAGTAGTGTAGAATAATAAGAAAAAATAAATGTTAGAATATTATTAATAAATTATAAAATAAATAATGAAATAATGAAGAATTTTAGAAGAAATTCAAAACGATTTCTAAAGAAGAAGACATTATAAATAGGAAAGAAATATAAAATGAATTAATCAGCAATTATCAAATTAATAAAATTGGAATAAGTAAAATAAACTAAAAATTAATTAAAGAATAAATTTAAAAAGAGAATAT
>JAMLFT010004645.1:0-19105 GCA_026544285.1 Pachyrhizus erosus | reverse complement strand
TTAATATTTATTAATTTATTCAAAAAATAATTTTAAAAATATTAATTTAAAATAAATTTAATACTTTGAATTAAATGATTTAATTAAATTTTTTTTAATCTGAATGAATTAATAAGAAACAGACATAGTATAATACGTATGAAAAAAGACATACGCATAGGGGTAGAGAGAGAGAGAGAAATGAAAATGAATATGATATGGTCGGTTGGTCAGCACCAAAGATGGAGAACACGTGGAGACAAAGGGAAGAGTCTGAAGTTCAAGTCGAAGAAGGTATTGTCTGTCATGGCTTTCGGCACAAAACAATTTCAAATGCAAATGCAATTGCAAAAGAAGGAGAAAGAGAAAGAGAATCTCTAAGATATCTTTTTAGGAGCATGCTCATGTTGTACGCGTCAACTCTCACCCTTTACTATTTCTTTCTTGTCTCTGTCATTTCATCAGTTCATGCATCTCCCTTTTCCCTATTTCTAAATACACCAACTCTTCTCTTCCTTCCCCCCATTTGCCTTGTTAATATATTACTATCAAATCTTTTTTTTTTTTTATTTAATATCATACCTTATACTTATTATTTTTATTTCTTACTTTAAATATATATATATATATATATTTTTTTTACCATCTTTACTTTCTTCACTGCACTTGAATATTTTAATTATCAATAAAATTAATAATATATCATACTCATCTCTTATTTATTTTTATTTTTTATTTATAAATTCAAAAATCTTAATAATTAAACACGTGAGTATGAATTGTTCTAATTTAATAAATAGTTTTAATTTTCTTTCATCATTTAATGGATTGAGTCCGAGTCTTTAAGTTAAATATTTGAATATATGAAAAAAAAAGTTTTATTTTTTATAATATTCTACCTGACTCGAAAAAAGTTTATTTTATAAAGAACATATGTAGTCTTAAAAAATACAAACAACCAAAAATACTCACATAAAATTAAAATGAATAACAAAAATTGTACTACTTATATTTTTATAGAAAGACAAATTGGTATTATTATGTTAGTAGTGGTTTCGTACATGTACATCCCCTTCGAACTTGGGTATTTTGGACCCATTTCTTGATTCTCACGCCCACGTGGCTTCCTCGTACTGGCCTCTTTATTTCTGTGCGTGGTTTTTCCCATTAAACAAGGAAAAATAATGTTGTGGATCGTTCAACGTTTGATCCACAATCAACAATCAATAACATAGTATATAAAAAAAAGAGCACATTTGGAAAAGATGCTAAAGTCCATAATGGATGAGAGAGACTAAGATTAGAATGACTTCCACGTCTTAATCTTGTATTGGTAGATTAAAGAAAGAGTTCCTTTCCTTGGGAAACGATGTAACAAAACTCAAGCCAACCATTAAATATTTAATACTATCTCTTACTTTTATTACAACGTTTAAATAATTAATTTATCAACATTAGATTTTTTAATTTATTTTATTAAAAATATTAAATTTATTTTAATAAAAAATTTTATAAAAAAATAATTAATATATTATTTATTTTAAATTAAATTTTATAAAAAAATTTAATTATATTTTTAATTTGAATCTTACAATAAATACAATAAATAGTATTATATTTATAAAAAAAAAAAAGAGAGAGAGCTATGTGTCGATCATGCAGGCGAAGAAATGGAAAGCTTGCTAATAATACATTTACTTTTTGTTTTTGCCTTTTCTTTTTGTTGGTAAAGAAAATGGAAATTAAATAAAAAAAGGAAACATAGTCATCTGTTGCGTAATAATTTATTTTCAAAAGCTGAAACTCCTCTCTTTTTATTTTATTTTATTTGTCAAAAACAAAAATTCATGAATGAAATACTGTGTTCGTACTGCATATAGTTTGTTGAGGTTTCTGTCCTCCTTCATTCCCTTCCATCACTTTTCATGCACTATTTTCACTCTGTGAAGGTAAATAACTCATAACTCAGATTACTGAATTAATGTTATGTTTTTTCATTATTTGTAGCGATTAATTAAACGGAGTGCACTTTAGAGAAGGAATCTAGGCATAGTTTCAGCATAGATGGTGAAGACACAAAGTGGGTGTGACTTGACATGACCAAAATTATTTGCCTTTGGTTTGATATGATGATTCATTTTGAGGGGTGGGTGGTGAAGGCTTCTTGTAGTTGACACATGAAAGGAACACAAGAGGTAAAAACCAGGCATAGGAAATTTCAGTGGCCTGTGTGACTTGCCTCAGATCTAGGAAACCTCTCTTATTTCCTTGCTATTTTTCATTTTCAATGACCCCATTTTCCTTGTCTCTGTTTACTAGAGGGAGACAAGGCATTTACCTTGTCAATTATTTGGTGCTGGTTTCTTGAATAATCTGTTGTCTGGTTTTCCAGGGATCATAAGGAGGTAGAAATAGAAGGTTTTGGGACATCAACTGTGCCTTATTGGCTTATAAAAAGTCCAAAACAGGTGAATTCAGAAAGGATCTCGTGGGCTGTTTGTTTGTTATAGTCTTTGATGCCCTAAGAGAATAATGTATAACCTTAGAATTGAGTTTTGTTACACTGTATTTGACTGTTTTCTTAGGAGGTTGGTTCTAAACTCCTTAAATTTCTTGCCGTAGGAGCCTTCTTGGTGTTTTGATGCTGATTGGAATTATATCATAGAAAGGAGGCTTGAGGGAAAAGGGTGGAAAAAAGTGGTTAAAGGGATAGCAACTTATTGGATACTGGAGGATAAGAAGACTATTGCTACAAGGCAAAGTAAACCAATGGAGGAAATATCTTCGAGTGTTGCAGTACCTTTTACACTTGGTGTTGGAAATTTGATTCAAAAGGAGTCTGCAGTGACGACTCACATGGAGATAACTGGGCTGAAGCTTATGGCAAATACAGCAGCGGCTGCTTTGATGTTAAATCCTGCGGTGGAGTGTTTAAAGGAGAATCAAGTTGGAGCTGCCCTTGTCTCAGAAATGGTTATTGAATGTGAGAGCAATTGGGTCTTGAATGAAAGCCATAACCAGGCAAGAAAGGAAGACGAATTAATGTTAGCAGTGGATTTTCAGTGTCTACATAATTCAAGCTCTCAATCTGTGGCTAATAGCAAAAGTGATCCTTGTAGGGAGGAAGCTGTGGAGTTGAAGACTAGTTATTCTGAAATAGATTCACCAATTATCATCAAGGTTGATGATAATGTTGATGGTAAGTCCGGAATAAAGGCGCCGTGTCCATCAATGAAGCCAGTGGAGGACACAGTTTCTGTTGCTATGGATATTACTAGTGAGGATCAAAGTGGATCAGATGCTGTGCTTCCTGATCAGTTGCCAGGGGAGAATAAAACATGGAGAACAAACAACCGGAATGCTTTGGACTTGAATAGTAGTCCTCTCTGGGGTTGTTCATCAGTTTGTGGAATGAGACAGGAGATGGAAGATGCTATTTCTGTTAAGCCTCAACTTTTTCAAGTTTCTTCACAGATGCTAATGGATAATCATGTGAATGAGAACGAAAAACAGTCAATAGCCCACTTTTTTGCTGTCTACGATGGACATGGGGGCCTTCAGGTATGCCTTAATATTACTCTATCAAATTATATGAACTATGTTGTTGATGTTAATATTTCACTGGCGGGGTGTTGTTTTCATAGGTTGCAAATTACTGCCAGGAACGTCTTCATTCACTGTTGATTGAGGAGATAGAGGCTGCACAAACAAGTTTAGCTGAAACAAATGGGAGAGACGGTTGGCAGGACCATTGGAAGAAAGCATTCATCAACTGTTTTCAGAAAGTAGATGATGAGGTTGGAGGAATTGGTGCAAGTAATAGTGGAAACAACAGTGGTGGATCTGAGTCTAATATTGAACCTGTTGCTCCAGAAACTGCTGGCTCCACTGCAGTGGTTGCCATTTTAAGTCAAACCCACATAATAGTTGCAAATTGTGGGGATTCAAGAACTGTCTTATACCGCGGAAAAGAAGCCATGCCGTTGTCTTCTGATCACAAAGTACGGCATTTCATTCTTGTTTCATATTATTTTTGGAGAATTTATATTAGAAGCTGAAGTTATCTGATAGAGGAAACTTAACTTCCTGTTTTGCAGCCAAATAGAGAGGACGAGCGAGCTAGGATAGAAGCTGCAGGAGGAAAGGTCATACATTGGAAAGGATATCGAGTTCTTGGTGTCTTGGCAATGTCCAGGTCCATAGGTACGTGTCTGTTGCATGATCTCTAGAACATGATTGGTTTTCTTGCAACTTTATATTATGCGGTTACATGTAACTGTAAACAGTTTGGTGTTTGTGTAAGGGGTAATCCAATGGTTTAGCCATTATTTTTTCAGTTCTACATCTCTACTGGACTACAATACTATTTTTCATGAGTCTGTGCCGAAGTTGAATGCGAGGACCACGACTGTTTTATGCATGTCATTAATGCGTTTTGTTATAACATTTGAAGTTTGAAAGTAACTATTTTTGCAGCAAGTGATCTTTTATCGGTACATTGTAGCAAGTTTCTTTTAGTCTGTGTCTAATGGAGAAATTATTTGAGACCACCTTTTGTCTATGATCTCAACAAACATGTAAATGAGATTTTCAAATTATGTAAGAATTACGTATTAAGTGAAGATTGATTAGATACATGATGATCTTGGACCGTGTAATAATTTGTTGCATCCAAAGACCTTTATTCAATTCCTTCAATAAATCTTTGGAGCAGAAAGTGACTTTATTACACTTCCTTCAACGTGATTTCAGTCTACCATTTTTTTTTCTACATACATTTCTTATTCAATCAAATAAACGTTGTTGCCTTATTTTTCTTCTTGCCTAACAGGTGATAGATACCTGAAACCATGGATAATTCCAGAACCTGAAGTCAATATTATGCGTAGAGAGAAAAATGATGATTGTCTTATTCTAGCAAGCGATGGTTTATGGGATGTAATGACTAATGAAGAAGCCTGCGAGGTTGCAAAGAAGCGAATCCTTCTTTGGCACAAGAAGTATGGTGACAATGGTGCAACAGGACACGGCAAAGGAGCTGATCCTGCAGCTCAGTCCGCTGCAGAGTATCTAACTAAGCTTGCCATCCACAGGGGAAGCCAAGATAACATTTCTGTAATTGTGATAGACTTAAAGGCTCAAAGAAAAATTAAAAGAAAGCCATAAAGTGATGTGTTTCACATCCGGCATATCTTCATTTTAAGCTATTGATTTATTGTATTTTAGAGTCATTGGCACTTTTTAGCCCGACAGTTTTTCACCAGGGCTAAGCTAAGTTATATATGCTAATATTCGCACTGTACAAGAATACCTTCAGACTTCAGCTTGGACGAGTTATCACTGTGTCTCTGAGAGTTTTCCAAGCATAAAAAATGTTTTATTTTATTTTTTTTAAACTTAAGAGCGCCAATATTTCGTGTTAACTAATCAATTCATCAGCACATTGTCTATTACATACGCTCCTTGGAGCCACTCTTAAATTTGATTATTATAATTTGCAAGCAATAAAGCCCCTAACATCAACCAAGCAATTTGACAAGTTTTAACCAAATAAAAAGTCTCAAATATAACTTGAGGAACTGTTCAGCTAGCGTGACTCGTAATTTTTACGTTCATTTGGGGCA
Source organism: Pachyrhizus erosus (assembly GCA_026544285.1). Taxonomy (NCBI): domain Eukaryota; kingdom Viridiplantae; phylum Streptophyta; class Magnoliopsida; order Fabales; family Fabaceae; genus Pachyrhizus; species Pachyrhizus erosus. Next base: position 13,502 of record JAMLFT010004645.1, on the reverse strand, counting down.
GCCTGACAAAACTTTTATCTCGTAAAAATTTGTACATCAGATCATATTATCAGCAACTCAGGCAAATCCTAGTGATACGTTTTGTTGCAATCATAAAATTTCAAACATTCTGTTGCAAGTAGCCCCTGATACTCAACTCCAGCATTAAAATTCTTCAAATGTCAACTAGTGCAATTTCTTGACCCTTGCATCTATATTTGCAAGCAGGGCCCTACAACAGAAAAGGAAAACTACAGTTACAAATAACTCCGACTGTAAAGAAAAAAGGTAATCGGATAATTCAGAAATATTAATATATGAAACTGGATGGTTGCATGGGAGCACATCCCGTCATCATAATTTAGGAAACAATATCTGAATTTAAAGTATCATAAGCAACATAGGATGAGGATTCATCAAAGGATCTTGTCAATTAAAAAAAAAATGAGCTTCAAAACATTAACATTAGTATCGTTTACAGAACAAACAAATTCTCAATAATCAATATAGAAGAAAAAATACTTTTACTTACGATAAATCAATACATTATATTTATATAGAGATCTACATTCAAGAACACCTGATAGATATTCATAAATAAAGAACAAAAAGTAACCTTTTACTTAAATTTATAATAGAATCCAAGATTGGAACATACAAAGTTTTATAAGGTTGCAAGAGGAGATCCTGCATTGGAGAAGTAAGCTGAAAGATCCACCTCCAAATCATCATACATGTTGACAAAAGAATGTCGCTGGAGTTTCAATCAGATATATAGCATCAGAAAGACAATATTCTACATGGTATATGTACATAAGTAAGATTTACGCATACCATTAATTCCTGAGCTGTTGGCCGATCCTTTGGGTTTTTCTGTAGACTAAACAAAGAGAAGATTGAAAAAAGAATATCAGTAAACACATAAAAAGCGCACACAGAAGTTTTTGGCAAAACAGCAAACAGAACAGTGAAGGAAGATGCTAATCTTTATATATTTTTAAACACAGGTTTGTTCAATGAAATTATGAAAGATACCTTGAAAAAAAAAAAAAAATAGTGGTTTGCACATGTAGGCAGGGCAACTGCATTACATTTCTACTATTGTTTTGTCAACATAAACACTGTAAAATCAAAGCTCCTCCTCAATCATCCACACACTAATTTCAGGATGACCTTTAAGAAACTGCTACCATTATATTAGTGTTCTCTGAGTGTATGTGTGTGGTTGTGTGTTTTCATTTTCTTACAGTGTACTAAGATTCTTGACTACACACAACTAGTATCACATATAATATTTACCATGCTGAGATAAATGAGCAAAATTCTGTAGAAAATTGTTCAGATGGAGGACTAGGAGGAGGTTTATCGACAATGGTTTCAATAAGCTCAAAAATGCTATCCCATATTTCACTTTGATCAGGCGGTGCATATGGAAACCGCCCCAAAGCACACTCGAGCAATATTAGTCCCAAACTCCATATATCACTTTTGTAGTTATAGCCTCCCGGGCTTCCATCGATTCTCTCTGGCTGTACAATTGGCAGAGTGAATGTTATATTCTAGGCAACACTGATAAATTTTGGCAGTAAAATGATAAATAAATTTGCACATATTACTTACAGACATATAGTTGTAAGTGCCAATGAAAGTATTTGCTTGACCAGATGTACTTTCCATGATTGCACTCACACCAAAGTCAGTAATCTTTACTTCACCTATATGATTTATTAACAAATTAGAAGGTTTTAAGTCTCTGTGGATAATATGCTTTTCACTGTGGAGATAAACTAAACCCTTCAGCACCTACATCGTTAAAAAAGAAAAAGAAAGAGATCAGATCTTGTTTGGGATTCAGAGAAAAGAATGATGGGTACAGGACTGAAGGGAAATTCCTTACTCCTTACCTGCTTACAGATGGCAGCAAGAAAAGGCTCTGGAATTGTTTTCACTTTCTTCAGCAGATCAGCTAAGGAACCTCCATCCATGTACTCTAAGATGATTGATATGACACCGTTTTCATAGGATGATTGGTAGCAGACAACAACATAAGGACATTGTGCTTGTTGATTAATTTTAAGCTCTTGTGCAATCTGCTTGCGCATAGACTCTTCAATATTCATTTGAATTACCTGAATCGTGAAGAATGCATACATCAGTGACAAACGAAAAATGAGGAATAGATTTAAATGGTAACATTAAGATTGTGAATATATCATAACAAGAGAAAAGTAATTAGTTTATTAGTTCAACTACAAATTCTAGATTGTTAAACAAGCAGGAGGGAAACCGAAATGGGACATGTTACCCCTTCATTGCTGCTCTATTTTCAAAAAATAGTAGGAATGATACAAGAAAAGGAATGATCAAAGACTGAATTTTTCAATAATGAAGGGGGAAGGGGGGATTGAAGACCTTAGTCCATATGTGAAATACAAGTTTACATTTGTCTTGTTCAATGGTTGATTAGTATATATAAGTTCCTAGGGAAGATAACCACATTCAATCAGTACGTTAAACACAATTCAAAGGTCCAAAGTTGGGTGAACAAAAAGATGATGTTCTGTTAGGGTATTAGGAGAACTGGAAAAGGGGAATTTAGAATATCAATCAGCTAGTCAGTTAGAGGGGTTAGTTACATATAAATAGGGGAGGTAGGATAGCAGGATTCAGGGAATGAGTTGCCATTTGTAAATAGAGTATTAGCTCTTTGTGAAGGTGAAATCCTTAGAGGAGAGATTTCTCTCCTATTCCTTGTTCTTTTCATCCTATTCAATAAAATCTCTTCCCATTCCTAATTCTTGATTCGAATCATGTTCTTACATAACAAAGAAACAAAGCCCCAGCAACAAAACAACAATGAACTAAATTACTATTTGAATGAAAATGAACTGCTCCTAATTCTAATTCTAAAGAAATTAAATCATTAAACACTAATTGAAATAAATAACATTTTCTGAAACTTTCAGATAATGTGCCTTTGAGTGACACTGAAAATGGATAGAAAAAAAGTTTTCAAACATCCTTGCTCAATGAAATGGATGTAATGGGGGTAATGACATTATCAATAAGTATGTAATATGGTTAAACAATGCCAATACAAAAGGAAAAATTAACTAGAAACAAGAGAACAGACTCTGCAAATTCAAAGCATGGTATGCAACATGCAGCAAGTGTACCTTCAATGCAAAAAACTGACTAGTCCATTTGTGTTGTACCAATTGGACTACCCCTCCATTTCCCTTTCCAACAACTTTGATTACATCTATGTCTGCCAAAGTTAACTGGTTGTCCGTAGGCTTGATTGGAGGTGGCTGAAAACATGACATGAATGTTAGAACCATACACAACATATTGTCAGAACTCAACTAGCATGTGAATTGTGTGCTTTGACCAGATAAAAAAAACGCAGGAAGTACAACGTTCAAGCCTCCCTGGTCCTGCTCTTTTTATACCATAAACCACTGGTTGGAATGCACAATTATAGACATGTGGGTTTTTTTTTTTATGCTATACATATGTGGAGTTTAACGGTAACAAATTTAAACTTAGTCACTTATAAACCTGGGTCCTCATTTAACATGGCTATGTATCTAGTTAACTCATTTTGCTTTCTAAAAATGTATTGGCCATATAGAGTATGCATATGAAGTTTTCCAATATAACTAGTCAGATTGATTTATTTTTTTTTTCAAGACTAACAGTGTAATATGTCAGAAATTGATGAAAGTGTTGAAACAAGAAGGTATTCCTCAGCAGCCTCCCTGAGTCCCACCAAAAAAAATAAAAAGATAATATGTAGGAAGGAAGAAGAGGATCCAACATTAACTCAATGCAAACAATTTTATGCAACAAAGTTTGTTTAGAAGTAGAAATGAATTCAAACTGTTTAGTGGCTCATGAAGTGGATGACTTATGCTGAGCACATTTCACTTCATAAACTAGCAACTTGTTCTCCATTTGATTAAAGATACAACGCAAATAAGATGAAAAATCTATAACCTCGTTAACAATATCTGGTTCAATGCAAAAACAATAGCAAAGGCTAGGAAAAGTGAAAGTAGGCTCAATCCGCACCCCTCCCAAACACAAAAAATAAGGGCCAACGGGAAACAGAAAATAATCCATATCTCATCATTTTCTTATTCAATTTAAAACATATATTACTCCACTTAGGTTAGGAAGCCTGAGAATAAGGAATCTACAGAAAAATCAAGAATCCCTTATTATCTATCAGGCATTACGTCAGATCCAAAATATCAAATGCAGCAAAAGAAACAATTGAGCAATCAGACTGGATATATATTAAAATAAAAACAAATAAACAATAGCAAAGGCAAGAATGCATGAAAGATACATTTTTTTTAAGAAAACATAAAGTGAGAGAAATATGTTACAGCTTCGACATCATTCTGAGAGACAATTCGAACTCCATCCCTGTTGACAAGCAGATCCCCATCCTTAAAAGTCCCGCTTGCAGTCCTACAACACCAACAATTCAATTTGGTCAAAAGCCAAACATAATTAATCAATCACATTCACACACATCACAAAGAGAGAGAGGCTCACAGGAACTTGGCAAAATTAGATTGATCAGATGCAGGAACTGAGAGTGTGAGACCAAGCCCCAACTTTCCTTTCTTCATGATTATGGGACTCTGATGGGGTTCACTTCACAACCTCTGACACGGAGTCTCACTAGGTTTTGAAAGAGAAAAAACTTTCTAGTTAGACTCTCTCTCTCTCTATGTGTGTATATATATAATCAAGACATAATACAGTATATACTATTACTACCAGTATTTAAGTTAAAAATGATGCACTGAAAATTCTAAATTTTGTGATTGGTTGACAAAGAGAGCAGTCACCATTGACGAACTGAGGGTTGAAGAAAGAAGCAGCTTTGAAGATAGAACTGTTGTTGACTTTTCAGACTTTGTGACCAATTTACCCGGGTCCCACACTCTTTTTTTTCTGAAATCAAAATCAATATTTTTTTTTATCTAAATCTAGATTATCTTTTAATCAAAAGTCGAATATTAATTTCTTCAAATATCAAAATTTATTTAAGGAGATGATTTTTTAAAAAAACTACCTTTTTATATATAAAAAACAAATTTTTTACAGCATACATAAAAAAAATATACAGTTATCTGGGAATTATATAACATAACACCATATTAATAAATTATTTCAATATTCTTTCGCACGTATACCAACACAAATATATGACAAATACAGTGCATAAAAAAACACAAACTCACTATTCATATAATTGCTAGATTAAATTGATATTTGTGGAATTGTGTGTGAATGTGCAATGGTGTGATGGTGTCTATAAAACTGTGGAGGATTGGATGGTTCATAAGATGATGATGATGGATGATGTATTTTATTGTTGCTGTTATTTTGTGTTTTTTTTTTTTAGTAGAGATTAGCAGTTTGTTCCTTGATCCCTTATCTAATATGCACTGTCCTTCTCTTTCTTTTTAAATTCTCCAAAAGTTTATTTGCCGTCTCCTAAGATTCTTTTAGCTACTTTTTCTATTTTACAAATAAAAGGCAGCCTGCCCTATTGACATGAACAAGAAGAGTAACTTCACAAAATTGATTTTTCATTGTCTCCCTAGTTTTTTGTGACACCACTAATACTGCTAATACCCAGATATCATGTTTATAACTAATGTATGATTCATGTTATGTTTGTTAAATTGTTTCAAGTAACATATATGATTCAGCAATATAGTTTTATGAAAATTAAATTAATTTGATATCAAAATTGAAAAACTGATTTTTCAAAAGTATCCTCAGTAAGAATAGTTATTACCGTACATTAAATAAAAAAATCTAATTAGATTGAGAGATAACAGTTATATTAAAAAATTACATGATATTTTTATGAAAAAAATATAATATTTTTTTATTCCAAAGAATCAAATACATATACCAAAAATTACAATAATTCATATATCCTATTCAAATAACTACGTCAGACTCCTCATCTAAATATTATATAAAATAATAATAAAAAATATAATGTTAATATAAAAGTAAATTCTTCACAATGTCCATACATATATAAGTACATAATCTAGTGTCAATACAAATATTTAGTTTACATTAATTTAGGTATGTATTCCAATTACATTTAACAATTTTAAATTAAAAAAAATATTTATTTAATCTCTATAGATATATTAATTTTATCTTTTAATTCTTATATTTAAAAATAATCTCTTTTAATTCATGTATAAATACTTTTGATTTTTTTTTATAAAATAATAAGAACTAAAAAATAAAGTTTGTATAATGTTAAAAATTAAAAGAATTAAAAAAATATTTATACAAAGATTAAAGAGATCATTTTTAAGTATAAAAATTAAAAAATAAAGCTTGTATAATTATAACGGCTAAATGAATAATTTTTTCTAAAACTAATTTTTCCAAATTTCAAATTAAACAAATAACAACTTTAGTTATTGAGGATATACAATTTTGTTTCTAATGTGTATTCATGGTCGGTAACTAAATAATGTTATTATTTTAATTGCTTAAAAATACTTATTTTTGTTTTTATATAATAAATGTTTCTAATTAAAAAAAAATCATTATTTTTGCTTTTTTAACAAGTGTCCTCCAATATTTTCAAATTCATGTGGAATGGAAACAGTTTCTGACTATCTTTTTACACGTCATTCTACAGGAATTAGTGACGTCTATTTCGTGTTTGTCTGTTTTTAGGTAAGCTGATTATTAATACTCCTGTCAAGATAAAGTTGTCTATTCAACATGTGCTACATTCAAGATTAAATCAGACTAGGAACGTTGAATAATTTTGAGAATGAATTTTTGTCATGCATAATTTTAACATATGCATGACAAAAAGTTAATGCGATCGTTAAGATAACTATGATGCTCCAGCAATTGTAGGTGGAAATTGTTATTATTGACGCCCACAGAAAGAAAAAAAAAAAACACTTTTCAACCTTATTCTTCAATCGAGCTTGTTAATTTTCTAGTCAATGATATTAAACATATAGCTTTTTTTTATGTCTCATGTTTTGTCAAATTTAATGACTACCCCAGAACCTGAGAATAGAAAAAAGAAGAGAGGAAAGAATAATTGATATATCTCAAAAAAGAAAGCAAGAAAGAAAAAACTTGCAAGGAAGGTACTCGGAAACACGTGGTTGGAAAAAAGTTGGAAAAGGAATGATGAGGGAGATAGTATTATTATATTAGTGTGGTGAAAGGCTTTGTTTGAAGTGTCTTAGCATCCATATAATAGGCCCTTCGATCATTATCATTCATTTCTACCTGGCTGGAATGGCCTACAAGTGTTGGGAGACATTCAATTCATCTATCAAAATGCTATCATGGATTGTTAGAAACTAAACAAAATATAAATGCCAAATGTCCTCATGCAGTGTTAGTAGCCAACCTTTTTGGTGGCCTAGCTAGCAATTTTTTTCAGTTATTTCAAAATTATAAGTGGCACATAAATTGATTGACATAATTGGAAAAGGACTAGACTCACGCACACAAACAAGATTGAGTTAAGGTGGTTTGTTATAGTATTAGTTTCTGCGTGTAATGCTGGGCCTCAATCTCATGAGTCTAGGAAGGAATCCCTCTCCTTAAACACAAAACACTTTTCTTTCTATTAGGTTGTTTATTCGGAGTTCTCCTATTTGGCAATTGTAAAGAAGAGTATAATGAACACTGGCACGTCTCAGATGAAATTAATGTAGCAAAATGCTAAACGTGCGATTGTATTAATTGATCATATGTTTCAAGCGAAAATAAAGTTAATTGAAGGAAGGTGGTCAACACTCGAGGGAAAATGTTCACAACAGCAATCAACTAACATGCATATTAGTTAATTGGTGACTTCAACATCAAATGTCATTCTTGTGCTGACTATAGAAAATTTGGGTCACTGATATATACTATACAAGAAGCGAATGCAAAGGAGCAAACACACATTGCTCAGCAACCAATGAAATCACTTCACTGAGGACTACTGGTTGAGGTGGGGACTTGGGATTGGATCATGGTGAAAAACAACTTTAAGAGCAGCTGCGTGTCCTCTAACATGATTGATAATAATAATAATCACGAAAAGAGTAAAAAAAATAAAAATAAAAAGTTCAAATATAAAAAATAGAATGAATAAAATATGCACATTCCATATATTTATATGTAATTTTTAAACATAAAATCTCCACCTTTTACTTATATGTAACTCGGTAAGTGAAAATGCCCATTCCTTAACTTATACATTCATTCAAGAAATTATTAAAACAGTATTACTAGAATGTGAGTCATAATCACAAACACTGATGATGAGCTTGTAATAGCTAGCCCAGGCTCCACTTCTGTGGAATTTTAACCTGATGAGGATGGAACTCAGAAATTTCCAAAATCATAGGTAAGTGATAAGGAATAGCCAAGAAGTAACCATCAATTTTATTTTTCAACTGTTACAATTTCTTTTAAATAATCTTTAAAGTATAAAAAATTACTTAAGTAATTTTGTATGTATTAGAAATTATACTCATAAATTATACTAATAATACTCATAAAGTGTCACATAATTAATTAATAACTTAGTTCTTTTAAGTATATGACAAGAGTTTAATTCCTTAAATAGAATAACATATGTAGAACAACACATATAAGTAGATCAATTTCTCCGTAATTGATACTCTACTTTCTCAAAAATTAGTCTTGTGATTTCAGGTCATGAAGATATATCTAAATCTAATCTCAAATCTAAAAAAGAAAAAAACCAAAAGAAATTATATTTTCTAAATATTTAAAAATTAAATTGATTCCTGAATTTTATTACAATACATCAATTTAGAAAATAAAATAGTAATTATTTGTACTTTAAAACATACTTAAATAATTTTATTATTTTATTGACCACTTGAGAAAAGAGGTAATAAAATACAATCCATGAAAACTGTTCCACGCAAGGAAATTGAAAATCGAGTTTATAAATGATTGTGGCCATAATAATTTTTCGCAAGTACTACTAGAGAGATGATATATTTTTTAATTTATAAATTAAAATAAAAAAATTTACAAGAATTTTTGGAATAAATAAAAATATAAAAAAATATTTTTTTAATAAATTAAAATTAATATATATTTTGTAACCAAAAATCAATATATATTATATTTATTTTTAATCTTTATTTTCTTCCCCTGCACCATCGAGATGTTTATCTGCTGCTCCAGTCCAATCCAATCGCTCGTATGGCTTTCCCAAAGTTTTACTTGTGGTTTTATGATGTTGTGTCCTAACAAATGTGTGAAAATTTAAAAATATTATAAAAAAAAGGGTAAATATTTTCGGTGCCGTACGCGAACCCTCTCGTGGGTATATCTCAAGTAACCAAACCATCTAAACACTACAATTTACTAATATTGTTGATCCAACATGCCATTTGTAGCATACATTTTACTAATAGTTAAAATTTAACAAAAATATCATTAAATAAAGAATAAAATTTATAAAATATATATATATATAATAAATTTTAATTAATAATAAAAATACGTTAGAGTGTATATTATTCGTATTTCTCTAATAGATATACATAAGTAGCTACTAGTACTACCTCAGACAAAGTCCTATGCATTAAGAGGATATGGTTATGGGTCAAAGTCACCCTGTGGCAGGTGGTACTTTGTAGACGTGGACAATCTCCCTATTTTACTCGTATTTTTTTATATTTTAATTTTAAAATAAAATACTTTGCTTTGAAAGGATAACACAAATGTTGAGTGCAGGATAGGCAACCAAACATTTATTATATATAAAAAAAGTAATTTTAACTTTTTTTTTCTAAGTAACTAAAATAATAAATAAAATATATCTAATATTCTTTAATTACTGACCATGAATACGCATTAAAAACAAAATTGTATATCCTTAGTAACAAAACTTGGTGTTTGGTTAACTTAGAATTTGGAAAAATTAATTTTGAATTGTTAAATGTGATTAAAATCTATACTTTAATTAATTTAAACTACATATTTATATTAAATTAGATTGTCGACTTATATAATGCATGGATAAGTGATAAAGAGTCGACTTTTACATTCACAGTGTATTTCTTCCGTTTTACGATGTTATATTTTAAATTTTATAAAAAAAATTATACAAATTTTAATATATATTTTTATTTTAAATTTTTTTATTTAATATTTAATAATAACTACTTTTACTTAAAATATTCTATAAAAAAATATTTAATATTATATTAATTTTATAAAACAACAGTTAATTAGAAACAAATTTTCTTTTGATAAAGCCTTCAATTTTTTTGTAGCAACTTATTGAGAATAACATTGAGTAATCATGCTATATTTAGTCAATTATTTTATAAATTAAGCATGATATTGATTTACTTGCTACTTTCTCTAGTATTAAATATAAAAAAAATATTTTGTGTTAGTGCCAAACATAATTTTTTTTTAACTAAATTTATCTTATTTGATGTTAATCTTTTAAAGTACCTTTTGTTTAATTGATGTATTAATTTCAATATCTCTTTTCGAGTTTCATACCAAGTTTCAATAAAGAGTATGTTTTAAAAATAATTAATTAAGATTGATATAATTAAATATGATTAACTAATTTTTTTAATTATTATGAATTAATTTTTTTTTATATTTGAGACTAAAGGAAACACTTATTATTATAATAATATATTTAATAGAGGCATGAATATTTGTATTTTTTTATTAAGGATATGTCGAACTAATTTTTTAAGACTAGCTTCCAATAATTCTTTTTTCATATACATAGTTAGAAATCAAACTCCGAACAATATAATTAAGTAACCTAATTATCTAACAAATGTATGTCTAGTATAACAATCTTTGTTATGGTATAGCATATATATATATTTAATTTAAGAGTAAATATCTATTTTGGTCATTGAATTTGTGAGGTATTAATAATTGGGTTCTTGAAAAAATAAAAATTAATTAATTTTTATTGTGTAAAAAAATATAAAAAATTAGTCATATCATTAAAAATATTTGTTATCTCTACGTTTTCGCTTACGTAACACATTGGACTTAAATGTCACAAAAAAATATCATTTATCTTGCTTACTTAACAAGATTAATTTGTCAAAAAGAAGTATGACTTTTTTATTATTTGTGTAATAAAGAAGACTCATTTGTTACTTTTTCACGCCAAAAATATAGTCCATTGTTATTTCATTTTTCTGTATTCTTTGTGAGCTCTAACATCGTCAAGGTCATCGTGATAAGGGTTTTTCATCTCTGTTTTTGAAGATGAAGGAAAACATTTTATAGATTAATTTGTTAGTAAATAATATATTTTAGAGGACTAAATTGATATTCAGTTATAATATATGGTACTAAATTGTCAATATTATTTTTGTTATTAGTGACTTATATTAAAATGTGTAGGGATTGGTTCTTGTTATACAATAGGTGACGTTTCGCATTACACACAATTTTTTTGTCATAAATTTGAGGTGCAAATTTTCTAAACAATAAAACATCATAAACTTAGAGGATTAACTTGGATGACTGCAAGAATGAGACCTTTGGTAACAGTGACTATATGATAGTTAGGTTTGATTAATATTAATATTAAAGAACTTCATGATTCAATGATTATTTAATAACTATATTTTCATGGTAGACTTCAAAGGCTCCACAATGCAATCCAACAATAGTTTTAGTGTCTCATGTTTGCAAATTATTAACAAATAGGTCTTTGGATAAAATAATATAATGTCATTATAGTTCTTGGATAATACATTTTAATGACAATGTAATCCACAAACAATGTAGACAACAACAACAAAAAAAACTCAATTGCTACATGAATAATCCATTGTACACCATTGTTCATTACACACCTAGTAAGCAACCAATTACAATCTTTGAACCAGTTAAAAAGAAACTAACAACAAACACAACAAAATAAAAATAGAATGTTTGATAATCTTCAATTCCTTTTGTAAACCACCAACTTTCCTTTTTAGTTCCTCTATCCACCTCTCTTCAATAGGAGATACCCAATAAAAATTACATTCTTTTGCATCTTGCAAGTTAGAAATGATTATTTAGTCATTGCATAAAAAAAATTAACAAAAAATAAATCAATAACAAACAAGCATAAGACTAAACCCAAACAATCTTTGACAATGGACAAGTGTAAAAAAACCTCCCTAATTTTTTTTGTTTTTGATGTTCGAATGACAACTTTAATCGCACAGTGACATTCAACATAACACTTGTTACATCCACCATAGCTGGAAGGCTCACATTTTACATGGTTGTCACCAATCGACACTTTCATTTGTTTCTTTTAGCATTTGATTCTCCATCCATTCATAGACAACTCATGAAAAAATACAATGTTCAAATAAAAAACAACGATCGTTAGCTTTAGGACAATAACATATATACAATTGTGCATTTTTTGGAGGAGAATAAAATATAAGGGAGGAGGTGAGGAAATGGTTGTCGGCTTTTCACAGTAATACAAAATCGTGGTTATTGTAAAAAAAATACAATTTTTAAAGCTGATAAATTAGTCCATCGATATTTTGTTGACAAATTAGTTCACCTCACTCATTAATCATGTGGCAATTTGTTTGCACAAATGGTGTGTCACGTAATAGTCCAAACATGTTATAAGAACGTTAGAGATAATATATATTTGTAACGACACGACCAATCTATTATATATTTAATTTAATAAATATATGTTTTGGTATAACAATCTTTGTTTCTCACATCTACGGTATTTCTTAACTAATAATCAGTTAAATGTTCTTTAGACATACATAATATTCCCACCAGTATTTTTTATAAGAAAACAACCACACATTTTAATAAAAATAATAAATTAAGTTGATTTTGATGATTTTTTTAAAAATGTTACCAATCTACCAATTTTATTCTCAATAATCATCATTAAATTGTAATGTATCATTACTAAAAGACTTTATTTCAATAACAAGAAACACAAATATTCATAATCTTTAATAGAAGTACACAAAAAAATAAAAATAAAATAGTTTTATGAAAATTATAAAATTTGTTATATTAAAAATCATCAATTACTTTAAAATTATGTCTTGTATTAAGCGAAGTATTAAAATAAATTTACTCTTCTAACTAAATATTTTCTGCACATACAAGGAAGAACCTTCTTTGTTGTGATTTGAGTTTACCCAATTATGTAAAACTTTGTTATAATATAACAACATATTGTCTATTTCTTATTTATAAAATATTATAGATTAATTTATATACACTAATAAAATTAATAAATTTAAATAGATTTAATTATATTTTAATTCCTAAAATTTAAGATAAATATAATTTTAATCTTTCAAATTTTAAAAATATTATTTTAGTCCATCAAATTTAAAAACTTATGATTTTAATCCCTAAACACTAAATTTGAAAGACTAAAATAATTTTTTTAAAGTTGTTTTTAGTTTCTCAAATTTAGTGTA
>JAMLFT010004644.1:0-19106 GCA_026544285.1 Pachyrhizus erosus | reverse complement strand
TTTTAAAAATTTACAATATTAATTATATCTTTTAATAATTGTATCAAAACTTTAAACGCCATATAAAATGACAAAATATAAAATAATTTATAAAAATTCTCTTGCATTAACTTTTCTAAAAAAAATTAATTATACATATCTTAATTTTAATATATGAAAAACTTATTTTATTTTTTATATTATCTTTTCTAAAAATTCTTATAATACTAAAAATTTCATTCATATTAGTTATTTTTTAGTTAAATAATCTCAATCTTAAATAAATTTGTCATAATATATATATATATATATTTAAAATAAGCATCTTCACTACACAAAATGACATCTAGTCTTATTATTAAAGCTTAATCTCTAAAAGCTTCAGGATGACAAATATAATTCATGGTTAGACTAGTACATTAAATTACCCATCAAAAAATCAAATGCATACAAATATTTCAAATAAGCACTTCCAAGAAACTCCAATGACCTTGAACCAAAGAGAAATGATATTATCTTTTAGAGAAACAGAGAGCAATGGGGTCGAGACTAGCCACTTTATTATTGACGGATCTTTACAAAACTGTGCTAATTTAACTAATTTAACTATACATCCATGCAAACTCCAAAAAATACACACATATATACATATAGAGTTCCCTCATGTTATACAAAATTTATATACAGTTATGTACAAATTTGAGTACACATGATCAAGCATTCAACCAATTACCATATTTACATCAACAAATTGCAAGTTCTAAAGTCACACTTCAATACAGCTCTAAATTCAGTCACAATGTTTGGACTCTCAACGGAAGAAGGGAGCAGAACAGCAGTTGCACATCATTCTCAGTGACAAAGCATCACAACTACTTTCACTCTTAACCATATTTGCTCCTTCATAGATTTGAATTAACCAAGACTCAACGTTAACCAATCATATTCTGATATCACATCAATGCCTTCTCTTTTTTACAATATTTACATTATACAATTGTTTATTGGCTAAGGACCACAGAAGAAGATTTTTCTCAGGAAGTGCAGCATCACAATGATGAATGGTTGTGCATCAGGTATTTCTAAGAGAAGAGAGCCAGTCTTCCACATATTTTTTGCTCTCTGCAATCAAGGGAGAAAAGACATCACAACTCTAGCCCCACCAGAAGAAAAAAAAAATCTAAATGCCATATAAACTAAACACAAATATATGCACAAAGTCGAAATTAACATTAACCTCACAAGTCACATCACACATCAAACTAGATACAAGTCCAAGTACACTCACAATTGGATTAAAATCCAGTTCGTGTCATTATTGTTAACAGGTTTGATGATTCCAGCTAATGGATCATGATGAATCATATATCCAACCAAATGGTAAAACATTTTTAAAGCAAGAAAACCTAGTACAATTAATGAATACAGAATCCTATCACCCCCAAATAGGTTTGTTGATTCCAGCTATTGAATCATGATGAATCATATATCCAACCAAATAGTACGTCTTTTTTAAAGCAAGAAAACCTAGCAAAATTAAGTTCAGGTTAAAATCCTATCACCCCAAATCATATTTGCTTCTTATGGTGCTTAAACAAAAATACAGCAAGATTGTTGAATTCTCTGCTTATCTTTATCTTCTTTTACAAGAAAATGAAGAAATTTCCTCTAAGAGACAAATAAATTAGATAAAAATGGCATACTTCAGTCTGGATAAGTCTAGCAAAAAATTATATTTGGCTAATCTCTTTTTTAACTAATGCATTCATGTTGGACTTCAGCAGCTGGTGGAACCAATGCCTAAACTGTGTTTTGACAGAAATCAATATCACAATCTCAAACACAATAAAAATTAAAGACAACCATACCAGCATTTTGAATATCTTTACATTTTCAACTAATGTTTATTGTTCAACCCGAATCCATGCATTTTTCAAATGCTAAATTGCTAACAATCCATTAAGCAAAACATAAAGAAAAATTCGTTTAAAACAGCACAAATGTAAACTACAACAGACGTTAATAAAAAAAACTCACCATCTGAATAACTGTCTGGAAAGTTCCCAACACCCCTCAGTAAATTGCTTTTTGGATCCTTCACTATTCTTCCATATTCTCCTCCATAACAGGGAACAATCACAGCAAAACTGTTATCTGTTTCATCATCACTTGGGAAACCAGGTCCATGAGGCTCTAACCAGCCAATTGACCAGTCAGAATCATCAGACTCAGAACCAGAAACACATCCACCATCAGATGGAATCAGAACAACATCATATTCCCTATCCACCTTCCTCTCTTCCCTACTATGCCATTTGCGCTTCACCTTTCTTGATGAAGACTCCATATTGGCCTGAACCAAAGGAAACCTTAAAGCATCCAATTCCCACAAATTCGAATCGGCCGAAGAATTTATAGAAGACCCATTTGGGATTCTTGGCTCTTGATGCTTTCCACTCCACAACCACCAAGAGAGGTTGGTAAAAGCCACAGACATTTACACAATTTTTGTCAAGTCCTTACAGCAAAATTCTCTCTAAGGAAATGAGCACAGCGTCTTCTTGAACAAGTAGCAGCCTCTAGTTAGGAATGCCTATTAAGAACTCAGTTAGCACATAATTTAAATTAAAGTGAAAACAATGATGACGACAGAAAACTAGGAAATCCAACGTTTTAAAAAAGCACCTCAACAAAAACAATTTTATAGAAAAACACACAATAAACGACTTGTTTAGGCAATCAAATTCAGAAAATTAGGTGCTACTACTCGAATTTCAAGCACTAAAAACTAGAAGAGCTGAATTTTCTAGCTGCGTTATTCACGTGTTTTCCACCTCAATAACAACGATTTACAAATCATAACAACGGGGCATACAAATTATTAACAAACATGTGTCCTAAAATTTGTTACAAGTTATAACAAAGGGAAATAGCCGCAATACATTGCATATATACCAAAAACCATCAAAACATAAACAGTACTCCCAAGTACATTGAACGCAGACACCCATTTTCTCAACTACCAGAATCAAGAGGAATAAACCCATCTTTGACACAAAATCCAAACAATGACAAGTACAAAACAGCAAACAATTAAAAGCAAGAACAAAAATAGCAAACCTTAAAATAGCCAACACAAACAAATTCCCAACGTGGGCACCATCAAGGTACGAACCCATTTTTTCAGTAAAAGTTTCAATTTTTACCCCCCGAAAATAAGATTAAACATTTAAACATTTCTACAAACGCACAAAAAACATGTCTTTAGTCCAAAATCAGATAAAACAAGGTGAAAAACAAAAAACCCAGGAGCTGAAACGACAACAGTACGAAATTTTGACAAAGATTCAATCATTCAGAGAATCCACAAACCGTTATTTAAGGAAAAAAGTGAAACAAGGAAAAGAGAAACGATATTAATCAACCAGTATATACCTTAAAAAGGTTAAAACCTCAGAAAGTAAAGTCTCTATTATTCAAAAATTGTTAATCAGAAACGAAGTTTTCATGAACAATTTTCGGCTTTCAAGAGAAAAAGGGTAGATAGATAGAAGAAGGAAAGCCAGAGTCACAATTTCTATAGCGTTTCCAGATACCGTTGGATGATTGAGAATCACACGTGGCGTGTCGAGAACCGTTCGATTATCCAAGCTGTTCCAATAATAATTCACTTGCTCAAAACAAGACTCGCAAGTTAAAAGGCGCCACGTGGACGACGGAAGAGAACAACGTAACAACGGAAAGGATATGATTTGGTGCAGACTGTTCAGGGTAGAAACTACAGTTAAGTACACGTGGCGATTAAAGATAGGTGCTTCTTGTTAATCAAGTTTTCAAACGAGGGAGCGTGTGGAACAGAGCGCAGGGGATAGAAACTAGTTTGCGAGGAAATTGTGAAGTAAAAGGTGGCGGTCCAATCTCTAAAGTCATAGACGTGGTGCTGGTTGGTGCTGGTTGGCGCTGAGTAAGTAAATCTGGTTTTGCATTTGCGTGGATGTGTGGTTCAAGGAACATCGCTTGGAATAAATAAATAAATTTTAAATTTACCAACATGATTAGAGTTTAAAGCTTATGGTATACCATTTCTATTATTCTATGGTTAAATTAATTAAAAGAAAACAAGTTAGAAATAGTTTTTTTTTTTAAAAATGTTTTTAATCAGAATTTTACTTTCACAATTTAAATAATAAAAAATTACATTTAATATGAAAACATATAAGTTACTGAGATGAAATTCTAATTTTAATTAAAGAACATAGTTTATTACAAATTACATTACATAAATTTTCCTTATTTTTTTATATTTGTAGTAACTTCTTTTATAAAAAATATTGTTATATATTTTAAACAATTAAGAGATTAATGAAAGGATAATTTTTTTTTATAGAGTTTATATAATTTTATGAAATTTAAAAAATAATTAGTGTAATTTATTTTAAAGAATAATATTAAAATATGTTTAAGGAATTGAATCTAAGTTTTATCCTTAATTAAAATATTTTAATTTTAATGTTGACTTGTTTATAATAAATCATTTTTGGTTTAGCTATGATTACTCACATTTGGTATCGTCTTTTTTTATATTTTATTATCAACTCTTCAGAAAAGTATTTCTCCTTGAAACAAAATATGGATGCATGTCATTTTTATATAACGGAGACAATGAAATTTGAAGTTAAAATATCAAACAAACTTTCTAAATTCTTCGTTAGTTGACTGACTTTAGTGGGTTAAATATGAATATATGTTTACCTTTCTAAATTCATTTACCCTTTAAGTTATATATGCGAATTTTGACTATATTAAAGTATTTAATGACAAATGAAATCGGATGACATAATATCGAATAGAATGATCATATCATTATTTTGAGTTTAATTATAATAAATTGATGTTGTAAAGTTTTTTCTATACTATTATCTTATTATGAATAATTGCATAATTAAAATTTGTTGACTTTTGTAATGATTATTTTAAAAATTATAGATAAGATTATTTGTAATTAGTTGATAGTTCAAGGTATATTACAATTAACTTCTTATTACTTAAGTAGTTTGTAATTGTAATAGTAAAATTGTTATTCAATTAAATTCTATTGTACATCATACCTTCTAATTAGGAAAAAGGAAAAAAAACTACTAACATAATAAACGAATAATGATCTATTATGTTATAATTTTATTATTTTAAATACTTTAAACTCTATACCATATGTAAGAAAAAGAAGAATTCAAATTTGCTTTACACTATTTATTATTCGATTTGTTGCTAGCTGTTGATGGAGAAAAGCCCAAAGCAAGGGGAAGAGAAAGTGAGATTTGGTCACAGGGTGGCTAGCAGTAACGGTCCATGGTCCTCCTTTGGTCCAAAATCTTTGTTTTTATGTTTGTTTTGTTGTGTCATAGGAGCCAATCAAGTGGCTATGAACAAGCCAAGTCCACATGAGGCCAAATCAAAACTCCAAAGGTAAACAAACCCATCCACAAAAAACACTTGAGGTTCATTATTCCTCAATCCTCACCTACAACAAATGTGGCAAAAAGCTCATCTTTTTTTTATTTTTTTATTTTAGTACATATCGCATTACCTAAAAGAGAATTGAAGGTCCACAAATTTCTAACATTAGACACAATTATTGTTTGTGCCTCAACGTTTATCAATTCCTTTCTCAGCCATTCAATATTAAGATGCATAGACGGGTCCTTTTCTAGTTTATTTTTGTCCAATGAATGGCTGTAATGTGTGTATTTATCATCATGAGGTAGCCAATTCACATGTGCCACGTGGTATGTACAATTTGCTTTCTGATTGGAAATTGAAATATCACCATTTGGACTTTTTATTAATTGGGTCCATGCCCAAACATAATCAGCAATGTTTAATTATTAGAATATGGTTTGTTCATTTTGGGGCAGCAACTGTCAAAAACATCTTCCATTTGATGTCCCTTCCTCCCACAATCCAACAATAATAATACAATACTCTCCTCTCAACATGAGAGGTAGCTTGTTTAAATATAAAAAAAATACTTTTTTTAAAAATATATAAGATATACTTCTTAAAAATAACACAAAAAACATTTATTTTATTAACAATATTTTTTTAATAAATTTACACAAACAGACCTATTATATATATCATTATAAAATATTTTTTCTTAAAGTATTTATCATTTTAAAGAATGGAGAATACGTTAATGATTTTTTCAATAATATTTTTATTTATTAATATTTGATCTAAATAGTAAAATAACTTTATAACTACTTTTTATTTCTTTAATAAGAATAATTTTATCAAGAAAATAATTTTACCATAATTAATGCAAGTATTTGGTTCTTTTTGGATTAATTTTTTTGTAAACACATATAGGAAAAAATAAGATAAAAATATAGTAAGATTTTTCATAATTATGCAATTTAATTTTTGGAGAAATTAAATGAAAAGACCTTCTAGAAATTTTCATTAATATAACAACATTGCGATTTAGGGTTTATGTTTAAAAAGAAAGAAAACTTTTAGAAACTCGTATTATCATTTAGAAGTTACATTAAAGTCTAACTAATGAGAGTTGAATTAAATGAAGCTATTTTATGATAAAATATAAATATCTTATAGCATTTTTTTTCATTAATGAAACTTAAATTTATTACTTGTTTAAGAAAAATATAAGACTAAAATTGTAAGGTCTAATTAATTTATTTATCAAAATTAAAAATTGATTAATTTAATCAAAAATATTAAATTTATTTTAAATTAGTATTTTTTTAAAAACTTATCCTTACGAATAAAACTTGCAAATTTTAATAGATTATATTTCTCTTATTATCACATCATTCTATTATTAACTTTAATTAAAAACATTTTTATAAAAAATAATTAATCTAAAAAATATTTTAAATTAAACTTTATAATAAAAATTAAGTCACACTTTTAATTTGAATGTAAGAATTCAAAGAAGTATTAAATTTTAAAAAATAACTTATCAAAATGTGTCAAATGTTCTACTGATACTTATATGTTAACACCATCAATTACAATAAAAGTGAACTTAATATCTTCATCTAAATTTTAAAAATTATAAGACATCTGTAAAGGAAATTTAATGTCTTGTAAATATATAAAACTTGATTTTAGTTATCTAGTATAGTTTTATTGTTATGTATTCTTATAATGAATAAACTTTTTTAAAATGATTTTATCACTTCTTAATATGTGTATCATACGTTTAGATATATCATGCTTATAGCATCACACATACACATGTAATATAAGATGAGTTTTGTAAATATTCTTTTGGGAAATGTTTGATTAAAAAAGTTTTATAGATACATAATTAAATTTCTTTTAAATAATAAGAAAAGGAAGAACAAAATTCTCACTAATAAAATTTAAAGTAATCGAAGTATGTGACTAGATGAGAATATAATTATATTATATTAATTTTTCTAAATTTACCTTGATGGTATACGCAAAAGGATAGAATTTGGATATATATTTTTATGTTATTATTTAATTAATTTTAAAACTTTGCTTTAATAATCTATAATAAACTTTAATATTGACTTTTATTATATAAGTTATCAAGTTAAAATTTCAATTTAATTTGAAAAACAACATAAAAAAAACTTATTTTATTATACCTAAATTTTTGTTTTATACACAAATATAATCAGGTGAAAATATATGCTAGATCATCCATGTGGGAGCCTTTGGTTTGCTCACTTACTAATTAACCAATTCAATATTTAAATCTCAATTTTAAAACAAAAGTTAACAATTGAATATTTGTATAATTTTGTCTCCGAAAATTTGATGTTACCCACTTTTTATAGTTCATCCGTTGAAAGGGTTAAAAAAATGAGTAATTTAGACCAAATTGTACCCCAAAAGAATACACTAGGAGATTAAAAAGTTAGTAATTTCAAATTTTTTAGGACTAAATTGTATAAAGACATACATTCAGATCAAAGATAAATAACTAGCCACTTTGAGGGACTAAATTATAGGTTAACTCGATATACTTTTGATTATGAGATTGAGTTCATGATTGAGTAGATAAACACTAATGACATTGGGCTTATAGTTGAATACATGAAAAAAAAATTTGAGAAGCAGGGTGACTTCATTACATGATAAAATTGATGTGATTGACATTAAGATTATCATATTGATGATATCATGCTATGTGTTTATCATTGATTGATTTCTAACAGTATTATATATGTAAGGTATATTTAATTTGTTTTTTTGTGTGAAAGTGATAATCATATTGTTTGTAGGTACAGCATGGGAACACAATGGATATCAACCACTTGAAAATAGAAAATCTTCCACCTCAGCTGCTGCATAGGATATAGGGTAAATTGAAGATGATGTATGTTAATTTAATGATATTGTGTTAATTGAAAATGGTTTAATTGTGTTAAGTTACTTTCTCAGAGTTACAACTTTTACAAAGAGGTGCTCTTTTCCAAGTCCCCATCAACTCCATCATCTTAATAGCTATTCCCACACATTTGACCAACTTACCATATTAGAATCTCTGCCTCACCACTACGGATTAGTGTCCTTCACTCTTCCATCTTTCAACGTCCACCCATTGCGTCACAAAACCGTACCCTACCATGCAAGGACACACCCTTCTCTTTCATTGAATCAACTTGCTGATCATGTGAATCATGGGAGAAATGGGCTTCTCTAGTTTTCTTGTTTTGGTTGGAATTATGTTTTAGATTTGGGACGAAGCGACAGTGAGAGTTTTGCCTTTTTTTAATTAATATAGTATTAGTAGTATTTTAATGTGTTGATTTGTTTTCGTTTTATTCAATGTGCTTGACACTGACACATCACTTTTGCAAAAGATTTAGTCTCATATGTGATCTACCGATCTTAATTTGAATGATTCCTATCAAATAACGTCTCCAATCATTATTAGGAAGGCATGATTTATCATAATCAGTGAAATCAATCCTTAATATAATAAGATTTGTTTTGGCATTCTTTTCAAATATTATTAACAGATAAAATTTATGTGGATCTTGTTAAATAACTTGGCCCAACTATCTCTAAGGTGAAACTGACAAACATTTACTTATAAAAAAATTAATAATATTTCTCTGTATAATTAAAACCATTTTACATTATTCACTTGAATAAACACAAGAAGTGTCAACATCAAAAAAATAATATAAAAAATTAAAAAATGAATATATAATACATTTAAAATAAAATTTCATAAAGTTAATTTACAAATATATCATCAACTTTCATTTATCATATGATCATAATATTAGACAAAACTTGTATTTGTACATTCGTAAAGTATTTATTATGAATTTTATCCATAAATATTCATAAATGTGAATTTTTTTGTCATCTCTATATCAAAAGTTCAATTGATTAAAATAAAATAAGTAAAACATACAAAATTAAATATTAGACAAAAATTATACAATTTTTAAATACGAAGACTAAAATTAAAAAAAAAAAAAAAACCAACATTGAATGTCAAGAATTAAAGAAATAAAAAATTATAATTTAACATTTATTTTACATGTTTAAAAAGAAAAATTAAAAATACACATGTCATTAACAAATGTCACATAATAATAAATAAACAAAATAATTTTAAATTTAAAGATAAAAAACTTTTAAGTTTTTTATAAAAATTAAAATCAAAATTCATTTATTTTACAAAAACTAAAAACATATTTAATACTTAAATTATTAGTGTCATCCGGTGACTTCCTTTACAGAGCACTCAAGTATATATATTCCTGAGGTTTTGGTTTATGAATTCTATGCAATGTCACTCACCCCATTGGCATATACACCGTAGAAATTGTACTCCACTTTTGATTCATGCAGATTATAAAGATTAACGAGGGAAACAATCTTTCCCACTGAACAACTCAAAACATGCTGATCATTGATACAAAGTGATTTCACTCCAGGATATGCCGAGACAATTTGATGATCACCGGCACAGACTCCTTTGAATAAAACATGTCTTATAAGCAAAAAAAAGAAAGCCAAATAATATATATCTGTCTACTGAAGACAAACGAAAATTAATGATTGATACACGTCTAGACACCCGATACAACGTGCTTCTTCTATCTTCAACAGATACACCATAAAGAGTATGGTGTAATGGCATGTGTCTTAAGTCATGGGGTCTTTGCCCTTAAGGGGATAAGAAGTAAGAAATGGACGCAAGATTAACGCCCACTGTTCTCTTTCTCAAGTGTTCTTTTTTGTTTCACCGGACTTCTAGCTTCTATCACTTCAGACTCCTTCTTATTGACAGGTTCATCTGGCTTACTGGCATTCATGTCTCCCAGTGGAAGGCCACCACCGTTTGATGATACTTGCTTTCGCATAGCTCGTGGTATTTTCAAAGGTATATCTGTCTCAATAATATTTTTCTCTACTTTTGGGGCAACATGAACATTTTCAGGTCTAGACGAGTGCGTTTTCTGTGGTATGTTCATAGATACATTCGCTTCACTGATGCTATTATTTTCTTTCTTGGGGACTTCAGAATTATCTGATTGTGAAGAAGGGGGAGGATCAGAAACAACAAGTGTTGTGGGCACTGTGGACTTCCGCCATTTCTTTCTTTGATTAGCCTTTTGGGCATTTGATTTGGCCTGCAAAAAGAAACAGATAGTCTTACACTCAGCTAAAGCATAATGACGATAAAACAACACTAAAGGAACCTACATTGCATTCAGTTCACATGCAATGATGGAAACAAATTGATGATTTAAGATGATGAATTATCCCAATGCAGAGATAGGGAGGTTTGATTAGATAATTTATTTAGAGACGTGACTTTTCAAAGGATGACTGACACGCACCAGTGTATTTCCAATATCAGAAAGTGGTTTTCTGTGGGCCTCAGCAGGCCCCTCAACCAGTGCACCCTGAAGCAATTCAGCACCTTGAGCAGCAAGAAGGCGATCTTTGTCTGCTTCCTCAATGCTGGAATCATTACCAGTCCCTTCAACTTGTGCCTCGTTTGAGACTGATACTCTGTTGGCACACTTGGATGCTAGGCAACCACAAGAACTTCCACAACTGCCACCTAGAGCTCTGCACTTGCATTTGTTTGTCTTGCAAGATGAAGATTTACTACAAGAGCAGCAGATATCTGATTCAGTTTCCCCAGATGCACCTCCAACTCCTTCTGTTGAATTATCTTTTACTTCTTCTGAACTGATATTTGGCTGATTGTCTTCCAAGCTTACACGTCTGCTTTTAGATTTTCTTTTCCTAACGTGTATTTTTTCTGATGCTACCCATTCATCATCAGTTGCATCTGCAACATAATCACCTAATTCTGTATCTGATACTGATAAATCCATATCCTCCAGGAAAATTGTAGATCGTCGATTTTCCTAAATGATAATAAAATGATCATTAACTATAGTACCAAAAAAAGTGATTTATGATGAGATAAGAATCATTTGTTGTCATATTAGGAGATCTAGTGATATGCAAGAGACCTACCATCTTGCGCAAGTCATACTTATGTCCTCCATTTATGTCAGAATACACTGAATCCCCCACAGATTCTGAGTATCTCTTTGCACTCTGATAAGTTTAAATAATATGGTTAAAAACAGAGAAAGAAAAGAAGTTACCAATTAATTGGAAAATCAATGTTGCACAAATAAGTTTCATTTTATCAGTAAATTCTAAGTTGCATTGCTAAATTTATTTCTCAAGCTTAATCTGGAGGAATTGGAGCATCTCGACCAAACATACTAACCAGCAACTTCAACTGATGAATAAGTCCAGACTTCTGCATTTCCAACTGCCGAAGTGAACAGCTCAACCTTACTACTTTTTCTTTTAGATCTCTTATTTCCATGTCCTTCTCTCTACAGGTAACTTCTTTGTCTCGCAATAAACACCTGAAATATAGAAAGGCATAGAAAAAATTCAGTCATATCATCACAACAGGGACCGTAAATTTTATTTGTAGATAAGCTACTACCTGGAGGAAGATGCCAGATTGAACAAATGATTCATCAAATTCTTGGCTTCAGGAAGGGAACGGACTTGGTTCCAACGTCCCTTGCCACTAAAAACCCGTTCCCGCTCTTCTGCCTCTGACAACTGAGATGCCATTGATAGCAATGTGGTAGAAGAAGTAGCAATCATTTTTTCAAGAGCAAATATCCTTGAATTTCTTGCACCCGGAGACATTGATGCGAGGCCATTACTAGATTAGCAATCAGGCAAGCAGATGTTGTCAATTATAGATTTCCAAATACAAGATTGTACAATAAATAAATGGCATAGGTAACTCGAAGGCTTTTTCACCTTGAATTGTTAAGCTTTATCATATCTGCTTCTTCCTTTAATCTTGCGATCTCGTTGGCCATTTTAGCCCTCCTGTATTGAATAGTTTGTGAGGAAAACTTATTAAAGAGTAACATCCACTTGTGGATATTATCAAGACATTCAGGCCATGATAATTAATAAACTGGTTCAAGTTTTCTCATCTTTTTGAATTTGAATCATATGGAGAAAACATAGGTGAGCAAACTTTGCATACAAAATGAAATAAATACAAATATATAAAATTGAGTTCATCCAGCAGTATCTCTTCTAATCCATACTTCAATTTAGAGGTGAAATTAACATAAAAAAGCAGCTGCCTTTCAGAGGTTCAAGCCTTCACCATATTATTCAAACTTATGCTCAGATTTTTTCATCAGTAAAACAACCTACTCAATCTAAGATTTCAGATGTAAAAAGTAGAACATACTCTTCCATTTGACGCTCATGTGCTGAACGTACTTCATGCACTCGGACAGTGACCTCAAGCTCATGCTCAATTGCCTGCATCAAAGCCTTCAAATAGAAACAAATGTCATGTAGAAGCTATTTAAACACCAAGACAGCCTCCACAAAATAGCATGATGTATTACAAAAGGTACACTCTTTAGCAACAACGAGCATTAATCATTCTTAGGAAACAATTTAGTCCTTGTGATTCACAAGCATAGAAACAGAAGTACCTGAATTCCTGGACCATTCCCACCTGCAGCACCTGTGAATAAAGAAAGAATTGACAGTTGTTAATTATTAATTTCACAAAATATGAAAAGCTGTGTGTCACAAGAAATCTCCTAACCCGTGCTTTCACGTGAAGTCTTTCTAGATTCCAAAAGTTCTTTTAGTCTTTTTGTAGCCAAGGAAGCTTCTTCTGTCTTCCTTTGCAATACCTGTAATGAACTCATAAATAATGGGAATAACCAGTACCAAATAAGACCCCAAAAGCAAGTTATTTGAACATCTAATTACCATCTTTTGCCTCTGATTCAACGCTAAAAGCTTATGCATCTCATATTCATTCCTCCTTCCTTCTTTTTTAAGCTGAAAATTACACAAAATATGAATTAGAAGATTCGCTAATAACTGATCAATTTGTTCATGTTAGACACTACAGGTCATTCCTTATATGCAAGAGGTCAGCAAATAACCTAAGTACCTAACAAAATATAAACAGATAATATTATAATACCACTTATCGAATGAAAAAAGAATATAAAAAATGTATGATTTCCCTCAAGACAATTACAGAAGAATGGAGTAACAAAAAAAGTTAAAGAAAATTACTATATGCTGAATTTACCTGGAGAACTTCTTTCTCACGTGAAGCTTTCCATAACCTGAATTGTTCTGATTCTTGTTTAATCTTATGTTGCAATTGAACCTGAAGAAAGTAAATTGTCGGTAATGACTCTAAAGGGAAAGAAAAACAAAACGGTCTGCTTCAAATTAAATATAAGTTCCATTAGTAGGATCATTGCACCTTTTGAGATTTAATTCTCTGGATCTCATCCTGAAGTCGTTTTGCAGCCTCATCACTTTTCTGTTTTTGTCTCAACAGTTGAGCCTGAGCTTCTTGTTTCTTCTTCAGCACAGAGACCTGGAAAGCAAATAATCAGTTTACCACATTGAGTGCCATTAAGAGTTAAGACATTCCAGGTAATAAGTGCACCTGTGCTTCAAGAGCATTTAACTTCTGAAGATATTCCTCCTTTAACTTTTGAGCACCGTCATCAGAAGTGGATGAAATATTTGCAAGATTGCACTTAAGTTCCTCAATTTCTTTCTGCAAAGAATAGGAACAGAGTTATAAAGGAAACAATTTAAATGCAATATAATTCAAGATAGCACAGATCAAATACCTGTAAAAATTTCTTCTCTTGTTCTAACTCAAGAACTTTCTTTTCATAATGATGCTTAAGAACTGAAGTGTCAGCATTATTAAACATCTTCATTTCGGCCTTCAACAAAAAAAAAAAAAACAAGAATAAAAAACATTAGGCAGTAAAAACATGTTCTAAAATCAATACTAAACACGGAATAAAATGTGTATCCAATATCTTGCAAATTTGTCTAATTTGATAAAGATATTAGCAAACAAAAACTTGACCACACAAAATATTCAATGTCTTCACGATTTTGAAGCTAGATTTAGGATCTTTTACCTCCTTTTGTTCAAGTTTCTTATCCAATTCTTTGAGCTCCCTATCCAATTTTTCCTGAAGAGAAGAGTGTTCTATCTCCTTTGCATGATCTTCCATGTCATCTGCATACAGGTTGCACAACGTTAAAAAATTATCTACAGATATTTAGGAGTTTAGGAATAAATACCATTCAAAGTGATAGCAAAAATGCAAATAAAAAAATTTGGGTATTAAGAAGCCTAAATGTTGCAGCTATGTCTAGCTTTGAGAAATCAATTCATCGTCTAATAAATTTGATGCACTTGTCTCAACCATAACAAATTTGTCAAGAATAATATTATTAACGTCAGCCACAAGGGTCAAATAAAAGATACACTGTACAATAATACATCATACATAAAAACTACTTCCAAAATTCTACCTGTTATGTCCACTGATTTGGCATCACAATCAGAAGAGTACTCATTACCACATGCAAATAACACATTCTTTGACTGAAATCCACTATCATCCGAATCAACCCAGTCAACACGTCTAGATTTCACATTCAAATTTTTCAAACGCTGCAATTCACCTTCCAGATCTTGGATCTTTGACACATAAGACTTAACCAGGTCATAATCCTAGAAACCAGTTCAGATCATGAGTCAGTGATGGATTGCTTCATCAGAAAATTGTAATTATGCATTAGCAATGACTTGATGAGTTCAAACCTGATTTGAATTTGAGTCAATTTCATCCCATGATTTACCATTTCGAATTGATTCAATTTTCATGATCAGTTGATCCTTTTCGACCTAAATTCAACACCTTGAGTGAGACCATGGCAAATATTGGAAGCAGCTAACATTTATCTTTTGGTAAAACACCCAATGTTCTATTAGAATTGAGAACATAAAGGATTAGAGAAAGACCTGAGCATCACAAGCACGTTGTGCTAAACTCACACAAGTTACTCGACGTTCTTGAAGTTCTCGCTGTAGCTCTTCATTGCTTGCTTCAAGTAAGGATATTTTGTGTTTAAGAATCTAAGGGGCAAAAAAGAACATTAGAAACCTATATCCGGTAAATGAGGGATCAACTTCAGAAACTTTCTAAAATAATGATGTACCTGAAGTTCCTCAAATGCCCCGCCAGTATCACCTCTGTATAATAGAAGCTCAGACTGCAATTGCTCAATCTGACTTCGCATTCTCTGCATCTGAGCTCCCACTGGATCACGATTAATCTAAAACAAGAAAATTTAAAACCATCAAATGCAAGAAACATAAACAGTTGTCACTCACCATTTAAGAAATAAAAGGGACAAGGCACGACAAAACAAAACACCAAGAACACTAATATAAAGCACTTACAACTGCCTTGTTCTGAATGTTGCGAGCACGGTTAGCATACTTTAGAGTGTTCAATGTCTCTTCAGCATTGGTGTCAGCAGGACTAACACATGCTGCAGCATTCCAAACAGATTACATGATACGTGTGATATTAAAAAGTGTAAAATTTTTTAAATCCACCAAGCAAATACTGTACCTATCATAACGGTTTTGCTGTTTCCTCCAAGAGAATCCTACATATTCATTAAACAATTCCGTGTCAAGGTAAT
The DNA here is from genome assembly GCA_026544285.1 of Pachyrhizus erosus. Taxonomy (NCBI): domain Eukaryota; kingdom Viridiplantae; phylum Streptophyta; class Magnoliopsida; order Fabales; family Fabaceae; genus Pachyrhizus; species Pachyrhizus erosus. The sequence goes on along the minus strand of JAMLFT010004644.1, from coordinate 3,032 downwards.
AAAATATGAATCCATATTGTAGATATTTCAGAAGTAAACTCAACAATTAAAACTTTATTATCACATTTTCAGTAATTATGACTTTTGAAAACAAGTTTCAAGACAAAAATATATATATATATCCAACATGACATTCAATTCAGAAGCTCAGATGGTATGTCAAACAAAAAATAATAGCCACTCTTACTTTCCCAACAATACCTTTAAAATAACAAGTCAAAGAAGCAATCAGCTATGGAGAATCATACATATTACATGCAGAGCTGTTCAAGATAAGTGTACTAGATGTAGTGCTTTGACAAATACTGTGCAAACCTGTAGCAGCCTTGTTAATTTGCTATCGCGATATGGCACATGGCCACCTTCTTTTCGCTTTCTTTCATCTCCCAATGCACTTATTACGTTCCCAAGAGCTAATAAACCCTTATTGATATGAATGCCTTGACAATGGAAAAATGAACTGATCATTAAATAACTACAAACTTATATTTATAAAACTCAACTAGCAGAAGAGCAATTTAAGATTTTCAAAATTCTATTGTGATTTGTGAAAAATACGATATATTACAAAACATATTTTTTGTATTAATTCTATTCCTACTATTGTCAATATGTCCTATCACATACAACAGGAATACCTTCTTTTAAACGCATGCCATCTGCACCAGTTCTTTTTGCACGTTCAGAACCAGCAAGGTCTACCAAATGTAGTTTTGCACACAAGACATCATCACCACTCTTTTGATCCATAGTGATCGTGAATATAGCATGTGACCGACTAGACAAAGCACATAAACCACACAGTCATCACACTTTAAAGCAATTGCCGGTTCAGTAGGGGGAAGATACATCACGTGTAAATTTTAATATACATTATATTAGAGTCAACTTTATCAAACCAAACAATAACAAATACTCATTAAAAAAAATGACTCTGCAGATTTTATTTAAGCAATTTACCTTGATTGACTGTTCATGTTTGTACTCCCAGTGGCACGTGACAGTGAACCTCGAGAAAGATAAGATGACATTTCTTCTTTAGTCTTAACTTCAGCCTCAGTGACACCAGCCAGTGTTATTCCTCCATTCACTGTTTCTCTAATTTGTATGGGAACTCTGCTGGGCGCAGCAGGCTTCGCAGTAGAAGTCACATCACCTCTAGATGAATTGGGATCAAGCAAATCAAATACCTCTTCCTTGAATATCTGTCATAATATTATAGCAGTTCAATCTTCCATGTTTCAAATGCCTGATCTCAATTACAGAGAAAATTCATTAAACATTATTCTTTACCTCGATAAAAGATACCCTAATAAAAAACTCTGAGGATTCCTTCATAGTCTGAACCCTCTTAAATATTGTCTGCATCACCTTGGGTATAATTCCACCGGCATTTTCCTCTCCAGTGTAATTGGTGCCCATGGTGTATGTCTTCCCAGATCCAGTCTGAGAACAAAAACCCAGTTAATGCAAACTGTACCAAAACGAAATTTCTGAAATAAAACTTTTCTAATCATCAAAGTGAAAAGCATTTGCGAAAACTATACCTGGCCATACGCAAGAACAGTTGCGTTATAACCATGGAACAGCGCATCTACAAGTGGAGCAACGCAATCATCGTATATTGCAGAGGATGGAGATCCCGAGCTTCCATAAACATAGTCATAAGTGAAAGCATGCGACCCAATTTGCACCTACACATCATCAGACAACAACAATTGTGCATTAATATCGCATGTCCATCAGCAATTGCAACACAACGAGCAGTGCATTCAGATTCAAACAGAAAACACACCTGAGGTTCACCAGGAACAACGGAGATGCAATCTGTGCACCCGAGCATAAGCTCTGACGTGATCAGAGGCCGAATGTTGACGGCAACTCGTACGCACTGCGGTGAATCGGAATTTTCCATCTCCAACCAATTCGAATCAGCCTCGAGGTTGGAAACCCTAAAACCCAATCAAAACGCGAAAATTAAATCGACGCACAACGTTTTGAGTTGCATTTCTCTCGAATCTCACATAACAACGAGCGATAGTGAAAAAATGTCGAGCGTTGAAGCTGGTGATTGGAATTGGAAATGGAAATTAGAGTGTGAAGTTGCTTACCTGATGTGAGAGGAACGAAGGGAAGGACAGTTTGAGAAGAAGAGAAAGAGAAGAGTGTGAGAGTGAGAAGACGGACACGAAGAACGAAGGGTTCCAAGTTTTGAACAGAGTAGAGAGGGTAGTGGTCGCGATTTTGAATGTGGATGTGTTGGGTTAGATTAAAGTGGATTTGAGAAAACGGCGCTTAGGTCCGAATTCAAATGTGGAATTTGGTCACGCGCGTGTCACGTGCGTGTCACGTGCGATGTCGAATGTCAATGAAACTCTAACGGTCACAAGAGTAAGTAGACACAGAAACCCCACCCAAAATTGGATAATTATTTAAAGCAAACTCCATTAACGCCTTTAGCTCAAATTGTATAAATTTTTTTAGTTAACGATCCTTTTTTTTATGTAGAGTTAACGATCAGTGTACTTTGAAATAAGCCACATTGTTTTTTTTTTTATCAAAATAAATACAAAAATTAATTTTTTTATATATCTAAATTATTTCAATCACTATAATTAACCTCATTGGTTTCATCAGTGGAGGATTAAATTGATGATAGTTTAAAATTTAGTTTAATAACATTTATTGACATTGGAAAATCACTTGATCATTGATATAATAAAATAAGACTCACATATATTTTAAATTTTATAAATAAGATTATATATACTTTTTAATTTTTTTATTATAGTCTTGAAAATTTTTAAGTTTTTTTCATTTCATTTTAACATGGCATATGCTACACTAATAAGTATTCTAGGAGTATTTAGAGAACGAGTTACGACTAGTTTAACTTTATTTTTAGTAATTTCAATATTTTGTTTGAGTTATTTATTTACATATAAATTTAACTTAATTAAGACTCAAGATATTTAAGATAAGGTTAAATTAAATCAATTTATATACATAATATACCAATATTAATATTATTT
>JAMLFT010004643.1:0-19107 GCA_026544285.1 Pachyrhizus erosus | reverse complement strand
ATGGGAATCAAAAGTTTTTATATTTATTTATTTAATTTAAATTATCTGGTTTATCTTTAACTTTAGAAGAGTTTATCTAATCAAAGTTAGGTTACAATATAAGTAAAACAAGGTCTAAAATAAATTTTAAAAAATTTATTACTTGAAAAAAAGTTATATGTTAGACTTTTTTTTGTCAACATATGAGACCTTTTTTTGTTTTATAAAAATTAATAATTTTTTTTGTTGATGAATTTAAAATTTGAGCTTTAGTTACTTTATTTTAAGGTCACTTTTGCTTTTGATTACCCAAGTATTTTTTATGTCATTTTTTGTTACAACACAACCTTATTTGAAATTGTAAAATCTAAGTATTTTTTAAAATTAAGTTGTTCTTAACTTTCTCAAATTACAAGAGTTTAAATATATAAGAAATCAACTCTATCACTTTAACACATAATACAATAACTTTGTTAAACAAATAATAAGCTAATGTAACATAAGAAATGCTTTATCCATAGAGTTCTGTTTTAGAGATAGATGTGTTTAGAATATACACTTATGTTCTTGTATATGTTCCTTTTTCTATTTTTCTCTTTTGATCTTTATATAGGTTTAAAAATATTTCTATTATGAGATAAAATCTTTATAAATTTTTTGTTTTGAATCTTCATCTAATATATGTGGAAATTCAATCACATTTTTTTTTCTTTGATATCTTTATTGAAAGAGAAAAAAAAATATATGTAAACTTTTGTTAAAAGACACTCACATTTTTCTAAGAAAAGTCTTACTGTTTTGCATATTCTTATTTCAGTATTTTCTTTGACTAGACTCTTTATTTAAAATTGACTTTTGATTAAAGATTATTTTTATTTTTAAAATACTTTTATTCTTCATTTAATGCTTGAATTTTAAATGTTAAAGTATTTGAAAAAGAAAAAGAATAACATGTACAAATAGTAATATAAGAACAATTAAAACTTAACATCCGAAAACATAAAAGTAAAAACATAATTGAATATATAAATCAAAGTGTAAGTTTTTATTGCACATTGGATAAATAAAAATAGTGTGTTAGACACTAGATATTTCACAAAATTTTTTGGATAGCTACTTTAATTATATAACACTTTGAATGTTAGTTTTTTCTAAAGCATTGGACAAATGTTCAAATATACACATTGGGTGCATGTTCAATTAAAATAAATTATTTGTGTCTAAAACAAAAATGATATGCCTTTATAGCATTGGATGCATACAAAATCCACACAACTCATAAAAAACTCATCAATTACTTAAATTTCAATATATTTGTTATTATTAAAATTATAATTTTTTTTAAAAATTAGATAATTTTTATGTCTTTGATTTCAACAATATTTTAGTCCTTAAATCATTATCATTTTAGTCCTCAAAGTATATTAATATTATTATTTTAAGTTACATAATATTTTAAATTTTGCACTAAAGTGGGAGAGATGTTGCACTCTCATGGATTTTTTTTAAACTAAAAAAGTACTTAAATAATTTTAAAAATATTAAAAAATCTTTTAAATTAGTTTTTAAAATTTATTATAATACCTCAACTTAAGAAGTAAATTGATAAATATTTAATATTTTAAAAATTATTTAAACAATTATGTACATATTTGAAAGTTCAAAAGTATGATAAAAAGTCAAAATTGAAAAAAAATCTCTTTTGATTTTCAATTGAGCTTGATTTTAATCTAAATTATGTTACAATCTTGTCATAAAACTTAGTATAAAATAAAATAAGGTGGAAATTATTTTTATAAACTAAGTTTACAAAATAAATTTAATCCAAACATATATTGATAAACTTCAGTTGAAACATAAGAATTAATTTTTAAAAAAAGTAAGATTTATCTGAGAAACTAACCTTGAATATTCAAGCTTCAACTAGATGCTTAATAGACAAATTATCTCCCAAGCACACAGATGATGTTGGCAGAATAAATATTATTTGTAGGAAAAGTTGGTTGTGTATTGGTGGCCTCCCTGTCTCGTCTCTCTGTGTGTTTTGATGATTTATAGTATAATAGCCTAACAAGCCAAAGACGCTGATTTAATTTCCATTTTTCACGTCTCGTTCCCTCTCTTGTTTCCTCCGCCCTTCCCATTTTTCTCTTCTTTCTTTGCATTTCTTCAAACTCAATAAGAATAACCTCTTTCTTTCCCATTTTTCTCTTCTTTCTTTGCATTTCTTCAAACTCAATAAGAATAACCTCTTTCTTTCTCTTTCTCTTTCTCATTCGCAAAATTTCAATACAATAATAATGTCTCTCTCCGTACCCAAATTACCTCAACCTTTTCCCCTCCATCACAGATCCAACGGCAGCCCCGTGTCCTTCAACACATTCACTCCCTTCCTTGGATCCACTCACAAGCTTCGCTTCATTACCCCCATTAAGCTCAATGCTCGCTCTCATTCCACAGTTGTCTCTGTCTCCGATCTTGTCAAGGACAAGAAGCTCAAATCAACCACCAATCTGGTACCCCTTTTGCTTCTTTCTTTTCTTTTTTCATATCGATAATTTATCCGTTTCCACAAGTAACTAACTATTGGGAAGAAGATTTGTTTATTTTTTCACCGTGATACGAATCCTGCATTACGGCTTTCTTAAAATTAAATTAAATAAAATAAAAAAACCAACTTCCCACTTAATTCAACCTACCCAATTAGTTTATGAGCAAAGTATATCCACTGATTGTATAACGAGTTCTTGCATTGCCAACCAACTATAAATTGTGTGTATGATAATTTTATTAACTTTTACCATGGTTGACAAGTGTAAAAATTGTCACACTGAGCAAGCATAGTAATTAATCTCTTAGTTTATAAGCTGCATGATTCAATATTTTATTTCAAATGTGTAGATACTTCACAATTTGATGGTATAGATTTTGTATTAACCGTAAGGAAAGAAGAGATCTTCTCATGCCACCTGCCCAGTTAGCTTCATATTCTAGAAAATATGGTGTCGTTTGCAAATGAGTGTTTGAGATTATTGTTTTTTGGTTGTCTTTGTGTGTGCAGCTTATTACCAAAGAGGAAGGTTTGCAGCTCTATGAAGACATGGTGTTAGGCAGGTCCTTTGAAGACATGTGTGCCCAGATGTATTATAGAGGCAAAATGTTTGGTTTTGTTCACTTGTACAACGGCCAAGAAGCTGTGTCAACTGGGTTCATCAATCTTCTCAAGCAAGAAGACTCAGTAGTGAGCACTTACCGGGACCATGTTCATGCACTGAGTAAGGGGGTCCCGGCACGTGCTGTAATGAGTGAGCTCTTTGGGAAGGCCACGGGATGCTCCCGAGGTCAAGGAGGATCTATGCATATGTTCTCAAAGGAGCATAATTTGATTGGTGGGTTTGCTTTTATTGCTGAAGGAATCCCTGTGGCCACTGGGGCAGCATTTTCCAGCAAGTATAGAAGGGAGGTGTTGAAAGAGGCAGATTGTGATCATGTGACGTTGGCATTTTTTGGAGATGGGACATGTAACAATGGACAGTTCTATGAATGCCTAAACATGGCAGCTTTATGGAAATTGCCAATTGTGTTTGTGGTGGAAAACAATCTGTGGGCTATTGGGATGTCGCATCTCAGGGCCACTTCAGATCCTCAGATATGGAAGAAAGGGCCGGCATTTGGAATGCCTGGGGTTCATGTTGATGGTATGGATGTTTTGAAGGTAAGAGAAGTGGCAAAGGAGGCTATTGAAAGAGCCAGACGAGGAGAGGGACCTACTTTAGTAGAATGTGAGACCTATAGATTTAGAGGACATTCATTGGCTGACCCTGATGAGCTTCGTGACCCTGGTGAGCGTTTACATTAAGCTTTGTAGTAAATTATGTTGCAGTTCCTTTGCATTTTGAATGGTATCACCAGTGGCACTATACATGATCCTATACAATTATACTGCTATATTTTTTCCTGTGCATTAACTTTCTAGTTAATTTTAGGAGATCTTTCCTCTGGATGTTAGATGTTAGGAATGTTGTTGATATTAAGAGTAAGATCATGGATTTGGATCACAGATTAGCTGGCATGTTGAAAGAATTGAACTTGTAGTTGTGCGCTCTAAACCTGTTAATGGTGTAAAGATGTAACACTTTATAGTTTGGTATTGGAAATATGTATGACTGCATTATAAGCTTAAGAATCATACCAACATGATAGAGACATCAAGTTTTAATCAGTAACTGAGATTTCTCTAGCCTAGACTACAAATTTTAAGCTCAAGCTACTATCCTCAAATTTGGAATGATTCAAGAAAAAACAGGTTGAGAGTTGGTTCACTATGAGTCGTTCATCTCTTGGCTACACTAAATACTACACTATCATTTGTTTTTCTATAATGTAACTCAGCATTTTGATGCAAGTGCCAAACATCATGGTGCCTGATCAAGAACTCTGTTGAAATATTGAAATTATAAGCCAATGGTTTGATTAAACATTTATAAACAATTTTCATAAACTAAAGCTTTAAATGCTTTTTATTTTTTCGATAGTTTGATATCAGAGATGTTTTGGCCAGGTATATTTTTTGCCTGTCAATGTTTTAAATAATGTGAAAGTCAATTTAATTAATTTAACCATGGTGACCTAATTCAAATTACTCTGTGAAGGTTTAAGTTGCTTAATTAATATGTAGGCTGATAAATCTAGTTAGGTTCTTCACGCTTTAAATCTATAAATCTTCGTTTTCTATGCATACTAACTACGTTATTCATACAACAGTAGTATTATTATTGCTGCAACTGTTTTACTAATTTCAACAAGTCAGGATATTAATGCCACGATCAAATGGATCACATCTAGCCATAGTTTTCTTTACGTCTTCTATTTGAGTCAACCAAGTTCATTATAAATTTATAATTATTCACTATCATCTGCTTGTGCTTTGGCAGCCGAGAAGGCACATTATGCTGGTAGGGATCCCATCTCAGCACTGAAGAAATACATGATTGAGAACAAATTAGCCAGTGAACAAGAGTTGAAGACCATAGAGAAGAAGATTGAAGAAGTTGTTGAGGATGCTGTTGAATTTGCAGATGAGAGCCCTCATCCACCTCGCAGCCAGCTTCTAGAGAATGTCTTTGCTGATCCAAAAGGTTTTGGAATTGGGCCTGATGGCAAGTACAGATGTGAGGACCCAAAATTCACCGAAGGCACTGCTCATGTCTAATGTTTAAGTCTGACATCTATCTGCTTGGAGTTTTCAGTTTTAGATTCATGTTCTTATTCATATACTTACTAGAGCACAAACGCTACAGATAAAATATCCTTCATAAAATATAAGGAGGATTTGTTTTTTAGGTTGAAGTTTTGTTTATTCTTCTCTTATATTTATTAATATTCATGGAACTAGTGTCAACAATGACAATTCCCAGTCCTTCCTTTTACCTGTCAGTTGTTGCAATTATGACAACCATCTATGCTTCTATTGGACTTCTCTAATTTTTCAGATGAGGATCTTGGCCATTCTACATTGCAAAGCATGAATTCTAACACCACGCCATGCCCTCTTGGTACAGTCATCAGCAATCCTTCACTCCATTTCTTATGATTGAGACAAAGTAGATTTGCTTAGAAGATTGCATATAGATTCATGAGGCATTAGCTCTTGTCATAATTTGATTCTGAATAATTGAATGTATTTTTTATTCTAGCAATACTAACTACAATAGATTTTTTACAAATTATGTTTTATTTGAATTTAGTAGAAAATTTCAAGTGGGATTAATTGAATTCGCATGTAGAGTGTATTGAAAAGTATTAGTGCCATAATTCTCTGTAAAATAGTAAAATACACAACCCAATAATATATGTTGTCTAAAAACCGTGCAGGCCATCTAGTATATCAAGAACCCTGGTTGAATCGAAATGGTCGGCACTAGGCAGAATATGTGCGGAGTCCTTCTTTCCGTAGCTAGTAAGGGTTTATACGATACTTGCGTAATATACACTGAGATTCTGTATGCAAACACTTACTAATATTAAGCTAAAATACTCATTTAGTCTTTATACAATAATTTATTAATTATTCTATTAGATTTTTTATAACTTCACAAATTAATAAATTGTCAACATTATCGATAAATTATTAACTAATATTCTTACTCAATAATCAAAATTAAAATAAAATAAAAAACTTTAAAAGATTAAAATTAAAAATATTTTGTTTCATAAAGATTAAAATATTATTTAAATTTTTAATTTTTAATCCTTATATGAGAAAATTACAAGTTTTAGTTCTTAAATATTTGTGACTAATTCATTATTGTCAGAATTTTTTGTCACAACTTTACGCTCCAAAAAAGTGTTCTCTAATATTAGTAACGAAAACCAAATCTTATGTTTTATGCATGCCTAGAAACTACAACTTTCTAATATAAGGATAAAATTTAAACTGAGACAAGTGTAAGGATCAAGTAACTAGTTTATCCTTAATACTATTTTTTTATTGCATTTACCCTTAACACTATTAACTAACACATATGCCAAGATAGAATAAGCTAGAAAACTGTCTTTATTGGAAACCAGGGTTATAAATTCAAATAAAAAAAAACACTAACAAGTATTGGTAGCTTCAGCAATTCTAACTTTCCATACAGTGTTAATTTTGATATCCACACGGGTAGAAAAACAGGTTTTGCTGCATGCTTGATGTGCTTGCAGAAGTTGTTATGTAAAGTGGTGTCAATATACATATGATACTTCGGACTTAGCCAGCGTTTTTGTTTAAACGAGAACTAATTATCCAAATAACTACATTCGTATATTCTGCAATGAAATGCACGATAGAGGAGTTTGGACGTCAAAATGCTATGAACGAACTTTACCAAACAAACATGAACTAAGTCTCAAAAATGATTTACAAAAAAAATTACAAAAATTCAAAATTGGGAAGTGGCTAATGAGGAACAATGACCGTTTCACACAAGCTCTGTATATAAGCAATCTTGGCCTCTTGGGTGGAAAATCTGAATACACTTGCTTATTCTTTTGCTTTTGAAGCTAGGAATGCAAATCGCAAAATGGAACTATATGTTAACTTCCCAAACACCAAAAATAGTAAGAATGAAGATGTAATACTTATCAGATGAAAATTAAAATGTAGGGAAAAAAAATGTGAAGAGACCATATAAACGGATATTACAACTTCAGGGCGGCTATTGCTTCTGGTTTAAAATCAACTCGCAGACCCAATACACGCCTAACCTCTGCTGGAGTTAATCTCCAGGTCATAGGTCCAGAGTTCTCACCCCAGAAATCTAGAATCTCAGAAACCTTTTCTAAATTTAGAATTGTTGCCATTTGAGTAAGACGTGCAAACTTGTCTCTAACAGTTCTTTGTGTCATGACACTGAAATGGCTTACCAAAGCTCTAGCATCTCGGTCAAGCTGAAGACCACCAAGCTGACTAAATCTTTTCTGCATCATAATGACTTCTAGCCTTTTCACAATGAAGTCAATAATCAAATGAACAAACGTGTCATAATTGTTTGCAGTCATTAGTGGCTGCAGCCATGCCACATTTGTCTCAACAGCATGGAGAAGTCTCTGAACCCATGGGTCATTCACCTCATTATCTGCATACTCAGCCTCTGAAAGCTCATAGCTGATTGTTCCTACACTGTCTAATAATGGTCTTATTCGAGGTGTAATGGTTGCCACAAGTTGTTCTATGCCAGCATTCAAAGCTTGCTTGAAAGCATTGCCACTATCTGCCAACTCAGTCAAACAAGATTTTACCTTTTCTCGATCAGCCGGCGCAGGAAATACCTACACGAAGCAATTCAGTCAGTTATTCTGTAATTTTAAAATGATATATATTATTACAAAGGCAAAGCAAACTTCCATAAATAAAAATATGACCTATAGTTTATGATTCCAGAGGACAAACCGACAAAGAGCTATATAAATTGAGAAAGAATTGTTTAGAAATAAAATCTGTAACTCTATCCCAGCTACATTCTTACATTTAAAAGGGAAGGGGGAGCAATGGATGAAGCTAAAGACAAATATGCCATATTTAATTAGCAAACTTGCACCTCTGAATACACATCCAGCGTAAAATGAAAAAAATCCTTCCCGATCACATCAAGGCTTTAATGTTTCAGCAAACTCTATCAGTACAAAAGAAACACAGTTCTTTGCTATATGGATACATAGAACTATAAATTTCATAATGACATAAATCAAAGTTCTTTCTGGGGTCATAAAGAATCAGAGCATTAAGCATGTAAGTACATAGTTCATAAAGTGAAATTCATCATACTTCAAACTCATTCCTTGAATCAGTCATCTCCATATTTGTGTTAATAAAAGATTTGCTACAAATTTGACCATGTATTTTACAACATTCATGAGAATTTCAACAATACTTCAAGCATTAAGCACACAAGTACATTGTTCATAATGTGAAATCATCAAAATACTTTTTTGAATTTCTAAACCATACTTCGAGCACATCCCTCTAATCATTCATCTCCATATTTATGTTAACCCAGGGTTGCTACAAATTTGACCATGTATTCATCACAACATTCAGGGGAATTTCATCAATACTTTGAGCATTAAGCATATCAGTACAGTTCATAGAGTGAAATCATCAATACTACAATTTCTGAATTTCTAAAGCATACTTTGAGCGCATTCCTCTAATCAATCATTACCATATGTATGTTAACAAAAGGATCCCTACAAATTTGGCCAAGTATTCATCACAACATTCAGGGGAATGTCATCAATACTTCAAGCATTAAGCATGTAAGTACATAGCTCATAGAGAGAAATAATCAATACTACAACTTCTGAATTTCTAAAGCATACTTCAAGCACAATCAATAATCAATCATCTCCATATTTATGTGAACAAAAAGATTGCTATAAATTTGAACATATATTCATCACAACATTCAAGGGACAATAACATCATCCTCAATCTGTGACTTTGAAGTCACCAAAATGTGAATCTTGAAATTGGTGTGTTCTATTAAACTGCTGCCTTTATATATATTTATCCAAGACTTATTTGTACATATCACATAAAACTCAAAACCATGTTACTACAATTCAGTACTACATCCTGCACAAATTAAATGATACAAACTCCATACACATGCTTATGCCAAAAACCATTGCACTATCGATTTTCATCATGATTCTCAATAAAAATCAAAATTCTCTTATTGATTAATCCCTACACTAGGAATCTCAAATTACCTTATAATAGGACCCCGGGCACACCATGCATAGGGCAACGGTGTGCCAACCATACTTACTGCTAGTGCTACAATTAATTTCATAATTCAAAATTTAATGAATATCATCAGTCAGTATAAGTGTAAGGTTCTAAAAGTATATACCGCTCACCTCAGCACACTGTTCTTCAATTTCATGTTTTAGCTTCAGAATATATTCGCTGCTAACATCCATATTATTCAAAGCTGTTGCAATTTCTGTCCCTGTCTTTTGCACGCCAACACCACCAAAGAATAACTTTGCACTAAGGTTTGGCTCTCTTATTTTGTGCTGCAAGGCTTCATGATATTCATTACCGAGCAAACTACTAGCACCACTCAAAACTGCGACAACAGAACTGATATTGGAAGTAGATATTGCCCTCCGCAGGCAACTCTGCAATACATAAAACACATCATCCACCATAGAAGTGGTAAGGCTGTCGGGCACATGCTCATCAATCTTTATTGCCTTCCTAACATTCTCCACCATGAAAAAACCCTCCAAAATGACGTAAAAGCCAGTTAAATCTTGCGCCACCTTGCTGAAACTGCCACTCCGAAAAGCCTTGGTGGCACGAGGAAGCAATTCCGGGTCAACAGAAGTAAGCGCTTTGATCTTGGAAATCATGAACTCAGTGTAATCCTCACCAAGCTGCATAAGGGAGAGAATCTCTTCCAAATACAACTCAACCTCCCGTGGATCAGGACCCTCAGGACCTCCTCCTACAGCAAGCAAATTGGTGTTGTGTGCATTTATCTCTGAGGACAACTTAGCCAACTTCCTATACTCCATATACTTGTTCAAAATCACAGAACCACGAGAATCACACTCCTCCTGAAGCTCACAGATGGCATACACAATACCATCCTCCCCACAAAGACCACTCAAGATCTCACTATTTTCCTCAATCGCCAACACAATGTCCTTAAACAAATTGGTCAAACACCCAACAAAATTCACATTCTGCTGTTCCATCATCTCCACCAACTGCTCAAACTCCATTCTCGACCTCATCGCAATCACCTTCTTCAAGTACCCAACATACACCTGCAAACCCTCCTCCTCCACACCCAGCGGGGTGAAGAGCCGAATGAACCTGAGCAATAATGGATCCAGGTTGAGCATTGTGGCACGAGATTTTTAACTTGACATAATATCGAGTTTAATTTATATGCAATATCAATGTTAAAAGAATTAACATTTTAAAAATAATTATTGTAAAAGGCAACAGATTTCTCTTACTATTGGGCAAATGTGATTGATGGGCAATGTAAAAAAGTAATATACTGTGGGTGCATATAGTATTTAGTCATGTCTATAATATATATGTATAAATAAAAATTGCTATCATAATTTAAAATTTGTAGATCGATGAGTGAACCTGAGAATGGCGGGGTGGTCGCGTTGGTCCACGGCGGCAGAGAGCTTCTTCCTTACGATTCCTTCCAACTGCTTCTTGGCGGTCAACAAGCGATCCCTCTGAAGCTGATCGGAGCCGGAATCCTTGTACTGGGCGTCGATCTGGAGGAAGGTCTGAACGTAGCGCGCGGCGGACTCGTAGTCCTCGGCTTCGAGGGCGCGATGGACGCCTTCGAGGGAGTTGGCGCGTTCGACGATGGCGTCGATGCGGAGGAGCGTGTTGCGGACGCGCGACTGGGCTAGGTCGAGCTCGCGGACCTTGCGGCTGACCTGGTCGGCGAGGTCGGAGGTGGAGGCGACGTTGGAAAACATGTAGTCGGCGTCGGAGTTGACGATGTCGAGGACGTCGGAGGAGCGCTGGAGCTGGAGGAGGTGGCGGTCGAGGTCGGTGCGCTGCGACAGAAGCTCGTCAAGTTCCACGTCCACCGCTCTCTGGTGGGCGATGCATTCGTGAAGGAGGCGCGTCATGGCGCCAACGTCGGTTAGGGAACGGACGTATTCAACGGCCTCCGCCGTGCCGAAATCGATTGAGCTACCCACGCTGCTCCCGTTTTCTTCGTCCGCTACATTCCCGTTCGCCTCAGGAGTAGTCCCCATCTTTCTCACAGCATCAACCGCACAAGCTACAATCACAATTCACATTCAGATCGGATCTCAAGAGGAAAACCACAAAGGGACCATTTTATTTCACTGTGAACTAGTCAGTTATCCGTGCGAACTCAAGTTTCCACTCGTTGTATTTATTTTTATTTTACTTAATTACACATTTTACATTCAAATTTTATTACTTTTACAAATTTTATTATTAAAATTTTAAAATATAACACATATTACTATTATATTAAATCTTTATTAAGTTGTTAACGAAAAAATAACGTAACAGACATGTAAAACGACAATTTTTGTTTCATTAAAAAATAATATATTTTTAAAATTAAAATAAATAAATTTTTAATTTATTTAAAAATAGTTATTTTTTAATTATTGAAAACATTATATTGAAGAAATACAAAAAGACATAATTTTTTTTATAACATGTGTTGAAAAAATACAATACAACATCATTTTGTTTTTATCAATTTTTAACGTAATATAAAGTCTTTATTGTTAATAATGTGTATATTATGAAATGATAATTCTTGGATAAGCATTTGCACTAATAAATAATTATGTGTCTAGGTATGGTTGTAAAGTATTATTTTAGGATTATTTATTTATTTATTTTGGTAGTCCTTAAACTATCAAAATTTATTATTGTTGGTCTCATATTGGTTCTATTAAGTTATGAAACATGTTTTGTTTTTTTGAACATTTGTAATTTATGATTTTAAAATTGAATTTTTAATTAGGGTTACTTTTTTTGGGTTTAAGATTGTACTTTTTGACAAATTCATATTTTAACAAGTGGTTGTTAGTGACATTCTTGAAAAATTATGCATAAATGTGGTTTGTTATTTTTACGGTTTTATTATTGAAATTTTGAATTTTTGTAATATTGTAGTAGTGTAGTATTTTTTATTTGTTTAAAGTTGAAAGTCTCTATAATAGTTACACTAACACTTATATTTAATAGAATTATTTTTTTTGTATAATAGGTCAATTAAGGAATATTTTGTGAAATTAAGTATTAACCATAAGAGATTATTTATATTTGATCCTATTATTGAGTATGTGAAAGAGAAAGTCAGCTTGACTCTTTGGGAGTGAGATGTAGATGAGATGTCTTACTTTGACATCTCAAAAGTCATAATGAATCTTTGATATTGTTCATGAGAAAAGTTATGTTGTAGGGACCCTAAACAAAGTTTACAAACTAGAGTTAGACCACTAAGTTGTAATAAGTGCTTACTTTTGCAAATGATTAAATGATTCACTATAGTGAATGTGTATTTGGACCATTTAATTGATACAACTGTTATAATTGACAAAGAAGTTTAGAAACATGATGCACCTATTATAATTGAAGATGATGAAGAACAAGAAGGGTTTCCATTGGAGAAGAAGACTTTATTGATGATTTGTAGGGTCAAATTGATGGACATGAGGATGTACAAATATAGACTGATGGGCAGAATCATGAGGATATGCAAATGGAGATTAATGCACAAAATCATGAAAAACCAACCCAAAAGGATCATGGTGGACAAAATTAAAAAGATGTGCATATAGAGACTAGTGGACAAAATGATGTGGATATGTAAATTAATGCTAATGTGCAGGGTGATGTTGATGTGCATGGTTATGTTGATGTTCAAAGTTGGGAGAAATTGGTGGCTAGTGGTAATGAAGAAGGAACATTTGAAGATGAAGACTATAGTATGAGTTTTATAATAAGTGACACTTCATCTGAAGTTTCTTTTGCTAACAATGTTTTTGGTAAGATATGAGATTGAATTAGTATGTTAACACATGATATTGTTGAAGACAATAATAACTTCCATAATGCAAATGTTAATGAGAATGAAGAAAGTGTGGAAGAGTTAGAAGACATTGTTGCAAATTTGATGATGAAAACGATGACGAAGATGTGTTGTATAGTCCCCAATTATAAGTGAAGATGATGAACCAACCCAAAAATTCCTTCAATTTGTCATGCCTGAAGAAGGTTTTGAAATTAAATTTGTGATTAGGCTAATCTTCAACACCAGACACATTACTAAGTAGCTGTTAAGGAGTATGCAATGTGACACCAAAAGAATTTGTGATTTTGGAAGAGTGAAGAAGATAAAGTTATAATCAAATGTGTCAATGAATGTCTATTTAACTTGAGATTTTCTAAAGTTTATAAGCATTCTTACTTTCAAGTTGTAGATTTTATGTCATTTCATTGATTTATTTTTTGTTTTCTTAATACAACATAATTAAATGTTTAATATAAGTATTAGATTGTTACTTTTAGGTTTTTGGTTCGAATGATGTCCATACCTATCTCAAGACAACTAAGAATAGACAAGCTACAACAAAATGACTAGCTAAGAAGTGGGTTTCTACTTTGAAGAATGCACTAAACATGAAACTTAAAGGGTTAATTAAGGATGCAAAACAACGATAGGGAGTTAAACTATCTAAACATCAAGTATATAGGGCTAAGAGATTGACACTTGACATGATTGAGGTTATGTTAGTTAAGTAATATCATAATCTCAAAAGTTATATTGAAGAGCTTAAGAGAAGCAATCCAAATAGCATTGTGGTAATAAAATGTGATTATAAAGACAACAACCCAATTTTTAAGAGATTATATATATGTTTGGAGTCATGTAAGGTTTCACTTGCAATGACATGTAGATCTTTAATAGGTTTGGATAAATATTTTTGAAAGGGTTATACGATGGCCAATCGCTAGCAGCTGTTGGTAAGGATAATAACAATAAGATATTTCCAATAACTTTTTGTAATGGTTGAGGTAGAAATAAAACATTTGTGGGAATGATTTGTTAACCTTTTGTTGCAAGAATAAAAATGAATTGTTCCTAAGAAATATGTATTCATGTTTGACTAGTAAAATGTTAGTTTAATTTTTTTTAGTAATTTATGTATTTTAGCAATTAGAACATGTATAGTAATTTCAAAGCTTACATTGTTCTTGTAGGGATTAATACAAATATTAAAAGGACTTTATGGTGAAAATGTGGAGCACAAACTTTATGTGAAACATTTGTACAAAAATTGGAGAAAAAAAATGTCCAAGGATGGAGATGAAACTACTGTTTGAAATATTGCTAGAGCAACTACAAAACTAGAGTGAGAGAGATTGATGGAATAGTTGAAGAAAAAAATAAGAAAGCTTTTAATGATATCATGAGCATTCCAACACACATGTGGGCAAGATCTCACTTTGATACATGCACCATGTGTGATATTTAAGTAAACAACATGTGTGAAGTCTTCAATAACACTATATTGGAATTTAGAGAGAAACCAATTATATCTTTAGTTGAGAGAATTAAAATGTATTTAAGTAACAAAATTGTGAGGTCAAAAGGCATTATGAATAGGTATAACGAGGGACTTTGTCTTATGATACAACAAATTGTTGAGAGAGTTAAAAAGGATACAAATGAATGGTATCCAACTAAGGTTGGGGATGGTGATTTGGAAACTTTTGAGGTGGCTTCCAATAATGATAAATTTACTGTCAATCTAAAACTTAAGTTTTGTAGTTACAAAAAATGAAGCTTGAGTGAAAGTTCATGTTGTGGCATGCATGTGGCACAACAACATAAGACCAGAAGATTGTGTTAACTCATTATATAAGTAATTTTTCTTGTTTTTATTTGGATTAAGTATACACCTTTTTGACTTGTTTATAGTTTAATGACTTTAAAGAAACAAACATTTATAACCACATATTCACACATAATCTTCCAATGTGATGATCCAAAGTTATGGTTAGTCACAACTTCTTTGCCAATCAACCCACTCCAAATGAAAAGGGCCTAGGAAGACTTAAAAAGCAAAAGAGGAAGACAAATGATGAGACACGTTCACCAACAAGAATCCAAGAAAAGGAGACCCTATTATATGTAATAAGTGTGATCAAATTGGGTACAACATCAAAACTTGTAAAGGAAAAACCGTTGCAAATAGAGAGATCCCCAAAGGTGGAAACAACAAAAAGAAAAAAGGGAAGTAAAGGAAAAAGGAAGAAACAAAATTCAAAAGTAGGACCGTTAACTAATGCAGGATCAACAACAACAACTGCAATACCATCAACAAATGTAGAAGCTACATCTAATGCAACACTATCTTTTGGACCAACCTTTAGACTTACTAATCCACAAATGACTATTTAAGAGAGTATAATCATTTGATTTAGTGGATTTGACTTTTTTTTTTATTTTGACATTATTTCTATTAATTAGACAAAAATTATGTAAAGAAATGACTTCAAATTAATCTAATTTATTTTGGTGCACTTAATATGTAGCATAGGATATAATATTTTTTGTATTATGTGCACTTCAAAATTGAGATTAGTATCAATGAACATATATCAATAGTCTTTTTTATATTTGTGGACTTGTCAATTTTATTATACACATGTTTATTGGTATCAATATATATATATCAATCAATACAAACATCCATTTTTTAATATTGTTTTGATGTATATAACATTCTTTAATAATTTTTTTATTAATTATATTTATAAAATTTATTAAATAAAAAATTATTATATTTTAATAAAACAATTAGTTATTGTCTCACATGTATCTTATCATCTTTCTGTTAACGATTTAATAAGAATTTAACAAAATAGTAACATATGTTATAATTTAAAATTTCAAGAATAAAATTTGTAAAATTAAAAATATGATAATAAAATTCGAGCAAGTACTAAAATTCCGTAATAAAACGTGTAATTATCACAAATGTATATCCAGTGAAATTAAAAGAAAAATCCTAAGAGAAAAATACTGAAAAAAGGAAGACACGTGAGGACTTGGTTAAAGAAACCTATCTTTGGTGCTTCAAGAAACATCCAAAACGGCGAAAGATGGCATTGGCAGCTAATGCTAGTCTGGCTTTTTGTTGTTCTTCCTACTTATTATTGAAGAAGAAGCATAGGCCCCAATTGGGAGCTGCTCCGAAACGATTCGTTTGGTGCCTTGGGAGGGCGGGGCTGAGCTCCAAGGCTAGGGCGGTGGTTGACGGAGGAGAAGTGGTGAAGGAAGAAGAAAGCTGGAAGCGAGCAAGACCAACCGAAGTGTACGTATGCAACCTTCCAAGAAGCTTTGACACACAACACTTACTTCAAATGTTCAACCCTCACGGAACCGTTCTGTCCGCCGAGGTTTGCCGGAGTGCAGAGACTGGTGAAAGTAGAGGGAGTGCTTATGTCACAATGGCATCTATTAACGCAGCAAGAAAAGCAATTTCTGCATTGGATGCATCGGTTAGTCACTCCCACTCCCACTCCTTCTCCCTGCATTTGTTTGATCTGAAATTTTGTTCATTTTTTCACAACTCAAGGATGTTGGTGGGCGCGAAGTGCGGGTTAGATTTTCGGCTGAGATGAATCCTATGAGAAGGAATCTTGATACAATGAACTCCTCACCCAAGAGAGTTATATACTATGAAGGTCCTCATAAGTTGTATGTTGGGAATCTTTCCAGGAACGCCAGGCCTCAAGACTTGAAACAACTTTTTGCTAGATTTGGTAATGTGACTAGTGTAAGGGTCTTGCAAGATTTCAGGCAAGGCACTCGCAGGGTCTATGCGTTTGTCACTTATCTTTCAGAGACAGAACGTGATGCAGCAAAATCCCTCCATGGAACAGTATAATCTGCCTCTCACCCACTTTCCATTCTTGGGCTTCTTATTTCACTTGCCTGTGTCTCATCCCTGCTCTGCTCTTTCTTGCAGGAATTTCATGGTCGTATGTTAGTCATTAGAGAGGGTGTAGAGAGAGAGGACTGAGACCTAACTGGGGATTCATATTTTGCATAGAGATTGTTGTAATTTTGATTTTGGGAGGAAGAGGAGGCTCTCTGTTTTGGTATCTATAACTGAGATTGATGCGACTACATTCCTCAGCTAGAAAATTTCAGCAAGTAGTTGTATTTAAAATTGCAATCACCAAATATCTCTGTATATTTTGAAAGTTGAAACATGATTTTCTGAGTGGCAGAGTATTCAACGTAAGGTCAAGAGCAAAGAAAGTCAGACATGATAAGGAACTTAAGTTGACAAGAAAAAAAAAGTAAAATGACTTGATATTTTTACCGCTGTCGTGCAGTTTTCAAATTAATTCCTTGTTTAATGATGTTTTTTATAGCATGCCCAGAGAACCTACATTTTTTTTTTTAATTAGTAGCACTGCATGTTTGCTCGTTTTTCTGACTCTAATCTTCAGCAAGATAATTTAGGGGTCTGTTTTAAAATTAGGGAGAATTAATTCTGAACCATTGAACTTACTTACAATAGGTGTCCAGATTAGTCAACCACAAATTTTACACTAAGACATGTGATCAAGTAAGAGGAAAATATCATTAAATTTTGTCAAAACATGTACTTATTCATTAGTAACAATCCATTTATTTGTTTTTATTTTGGTGCATCGACACTCATTGTTTTATTTATTATTATAGTATTAACTAAACATTATTTTTTATTAGTATCACCTAAGCATTCTAATTCAAATCAAGTCCCATATGGTACCACAAAGCTCATCTCCCAGGTTTCCGAGGAACTCATTCACAGCCAACATCATACCTCATCTTAGATCATTCAAAGTTTTTATTTATTTATTATTTTTAAATAACTTTGAAACCCTATAAAATAATATATATTTTATTTTATTCCTTTAATTTTTGTTAGTTTAAATCTTTTAACCTTTTATTTTTTAGTTCATGTTATCATGATATAATAACAATATTAAAAATCTATTAATTTATCATATATTTAAAAAATCTAACATAACAATCAAGTATATTATTTTTTATAAATTATTTTTTAAATTTTTTATTAATTAATATAACATTATCATTTATTTTGAACATGAGGATGTAAAATCATAATTTATTAAAAAATTATATATAATTATTTTATTAAATTTTCTAATCACGTGACAAGTAAACAAATTATCAATGTTATTATATTATTATTTAACATTAATATTAAAAAAAAAAGATACTAAAATAAAAAACTTTAAAAAGATTAAAAATTAAAATAGAAAAAAAAGTATTTATCTTCTTTAAACTGTATTTTTTTTGTAAATAGATATGTTAAATTTTAATTCAATCCTAGTTGACCCTTAAACTTCATCTCAATTTCACATAGACATTATGAACTTTAATTTTATTTCAATTGATTTTTAAACTTTATCATTTTTATAAATAGCTACCTTAAAATTAATTTAATCTTAATTTCTTAAAATTTACCCCTTTAATAAATAGTCTTTCATATTAAATTAGGGTTAAACAAATAACAAAGCAAAACTTTTAATAATTTATTATTTTTATTTTTATGAATCACTTTTCTAAATATTAAAGTATATTAATATGTAGAATTAAAAACATTAAATAAAGACATTTTTATTATTTTTGTATTAATTTCTTTTTTCCAAATTCATATAATTTTTTTAAAATTATGTATTACAAAATGGATTGTAAAAAAAAGAACAGATTAATAAATGAATGATATTTTAAATAAATACTACCTTCAATCCTTATTATAAGATCTAATTAACTAATTTATTAAAATTAAAAAATTTGATTAATTTAGTTAAAAATATTAAATGTCTTAAATTAATAGTTTTTTCTAAAATTGTTCCTTAAATAAAAATAACAATCATTAGTGAATTATTTTTCTTCCTCTGTCATATTATTTTAAAATTAACTTTAATGAATGACATTTTTGTAAAAAAATAATAAATGCAAAAGACCTTTTAGACTAAATCTTATAAAAAAGATTAAATTACATTTTTAA